>VSMD01038869.1:0-208502 GCA_008750895.1 Mirza zaza | reverse complement strand
CATAATATGCTGAAATTAAAAAAAAAAAAGATAATACTAGCAAAAAAAAAAAAAAAAAAAAAAAGAACCATTCCATAACCTCAAAATACTCTCTCATGCTCTTCCTCTGTGGTCATGCCCTCCCCATCCTTAACCATTGGCAACTATTTATCTATTCTCTAGCTTAGAGGTTTTTTGGGTTTTTTTTTTTTGAGCATGTCATATAAATGGAATCATGCAATATGTAACTTTTGAGACTGAGTTATTTCACTCAGCATCATGCCTCTGAGATTCATCCAAGTTGTTGCACATAACGATAATTCTTTCCTTTGTATTGCTGAATGATATTCAATTGTATGGATGAGCCAGTTTGTTTATCCATCTACTTTTTTTAAAAAGTAAAATCTTAATTGAGGTGTAACATTCAACCAGCACATGCACAAATTCTATGTGTACAGATGGATGGATTTTTGCAACGTAAGCACACCTGTGTTATAATCACCTGCCAGATTCAGAACTTGAACAATTGCCAGTGCCCTAGATGTTTCATGCTGCTCTGTTCTAGGTAACCACACTTAATATCCTTACTTCTATCATCGTAGGATAATTTTTTGAACTTTATAGAAATGGAATCATATAAAATTTACTCTTTTAACCTTTTGGTCAATATTTGTGAATTTTTTTCATGTAGCAACAGTTTATTCTTTTTCATTGCTCTATAATATTCCATCTTTTAGAGATATATCACAATGTATTTATACACACTACTGATAAAACATTTGGGCTGTTTCTAGTTTGGGGCTGTTTTGAGGAGTGGAATTGATAGATGATAGGGTGTGTGTGTGTTCAGCTATAGTAAGTAATATCAAACGTTTTCCCAAAGTGAATGTATCAATTTTCATTGCACCAGCACTGTATGAGAGTTCCAGTTGCTCTACATCCTTAACAACACTTGTCATTTGGAAAGAATCAAGCTTGTTGGTTGGTGTACAGTGGTGTATTATTGAAATTTTAGTTTGCATTTTACTAACAACTAATTATAATTGTTATTATAATATAATAATATAATATTATTGTATTTTTTTGATATTTCTATATCCTTCTTTGTGAAGTACCTGTTCAAGCCTTTTGCCCATTTAGAAAATGGGTCATCTGACTTTTGTTGTTGATTTATGTATTTGAGTGTATATATTCTGATTGTGAGGATTTTGTTGGTTATGTATATTACAAATAACTTCCCTTACCCTGTGGTTTTCCTTTTCACTCTTTTATTGATGATTTTTTTAAAAAAATTGTGGTTAAATAAAAATAACATAAAATTTATTATTTTAAGCATTTTGAGGTATATAATTCAGTGGATTTAGGTACAGTCACAATATTGTATAAGCATCACCACTACATAGTCCCAGAACTTTTTCATCACCCCAAGAGGAAACTATGTACCCCTTAAGCAGTTACTTTCCATTCCTTTCTCCACTTAGCCCCTGGCAACCACTAATCTGTCTTCTGTCTGTACGGATTTGCCTATTTTAGATATTTCACATAAAAGGAATAATACACCATATGGGCTTTTGTGCCTGTCTTCTTTCACTTAGTATAATGTTTTTAGAGTTTATCTAGGTGGTAGCATGTATCAGTACTTCATTCCTTTTTATGAGTCATTAGAGAACTGTAAACGAAAACCATGAGACACCACTTTACACACACTAGAGTAGCTATAATAGTAATAGAAAAAGAATGAGTGTTGGTAAGGATGTAGAGAAATTGGAACTTTAATGCATTGATGGTAAGGATATAAAATGATACAGCACTGTAGAAAACAGTACAGCAGTTCCTTGATATCTTATACATCTTATACCTTACTGATGGGTTTGATGAACAGAAGTTCTTAATTTTAATGAGGTCATATTTACCAATCATTTTACTTGGTCATTGCTTTTTATGTCCTGTTGAAGGAAATCTTTGCCTACTCCAGGTTTAAAAATTTTACTGTTGTACCTTTCTATTTAAGTGTACCATCCAACTGAAATTTATTTTTATATGAAGTAAGAAGTAAGATTTTCTTTTATTCCCTTTTTGACCTCCATTGACTGAGCACCAGGTTTTGAAAATACCATGTTTCCCTACTGCGCTGCAATTGTGTCCTTGTCATAACCTATGTCGTGGGTCCATTTCTAGATTTCATCTTCTCCTACTGAGCTATTTGTCTATCTTTGTTCCATTTCCATCTTAATTACTGCAGCTCTAAGTCTTACCATCTGGAAGTGTAAATCTTCTAGCTTAGTTCACCATTAAGATCATCTTGGATATTCTTGGCTCTTTTTATTTCCATGTAAATTTTAGAATCAGTTTATACATTTTAGAATCAGCTTATTAATTATGACCAAAAAAAAAAACGTGTTGGGATTTTGATTGAATTTCATGAAATCTGTAGATCCATTTAGGGAGAATGACTTCTTCACAATATTGAGTCTTCCAATCCATGAACATTTTTCACTCCTGCGTTTACTTAGGTCTTATCTAAGTTAGGGTCCGATGACGAGGCAGAAACCAGATTAGTAATTTGAACAGGGAAAATTTAATATATAAAAACTGGTAAAAATGTAGATAACTACTTAAGAGGGTACAGGAAGACTCTAAGGGGTACAAAAGGAGCAACTGCAGAAAGCAGCTACTGAGGCAGAGGGATAGTAAGTGAAGATACTTAGAAACTTCAAAGGGCTCTCTTCCTCATGGCCAAGGCTGATAGTCAACCTGTTTGGAGATGGTGTGGCTGCCATAAAACATGCATTCCACCAGTGGTGAAGAAGTAGGAGGGTATGGGTCACAGCTGACCCATAGGAGTGGCCTACCACTGGAGGATGGAGCTTTTTACCAGAGAGCATGGGCCAAACCACTGGTCACAAGATTTCTGATCTGGTGAGTAAAAGAAGTGATACAGCCCCAATATTTGATAGCAGAGTAAGGTGACTATAGTTAGCAACAATATATCATATATTTCAAAGTAGGTGGAAGAGAGGACTTGAAATGTTACCAACACGTAGTAGTGATGAATACCCAAGGTGATGGACACCCCAAATACCCTGACCTGATCATTATACATTCTATGCGTGTAACAAATACTCACATGTACTCCATAAATGTGTAAAATATTTTGTATCAATAAAAACAGGTGATAATGCACATCCTTATCTCATTTCCAACCCCAGAGAGAAAATTTTCAATATTTCACCATTACACGAATAGTTATGTTGCTTCTAATTTTTTTGTAGCTACCCTTTATCAAAACTGCTCCTAGTTAGTTAAGATTAATCAGTAAATGAGTATTGAATTTTTTCGCATGCTTTTCTTCATCTGTTGAGATGATTCTATGCTTTTGTGCTCTTTACTTCATTAATGTGGAGAATTGTATTCATTTCTTTTCAAATGTGAAACCAACGTTGTGCTCTTAGAATAAACCAGACTTGGCACTTTTGTTACAACAGGAGGGTCTGTTTGTCATCTGTGGCCAATGTACCTTATTCTTACTCTGCGAACCTGTACCTTGCTCTTGCTCTGTAAACCTATCTTGTCCTTCCTCAATAAACTTCGTTTCACGCTTGAGAAAAAGAAAAAAGAATAAACCAAACTTGGTCATGATATAGAATCCTTGTTATGTATTGCTGCATTGAATTTAATAATATTTTGTCCATGAATGAGACTGGCCTATAATTTTCTTTTCCTTGTAATTTCCTTGTCAGGTTTTGGTATCTGGGTGTTTGTATCAAGGTTATGCTGACTTCAAAAAAACAAACACACAAAAAAATGAATTGTGAAGCATTTCATTTTTTTCTCTTTCCTATTAGAGGTTGTGAAAAGTCAGCATTATTTTTTGTTTAAGTGTTTGGAAGAATTCATCAGTGAGGATAGCTGGGCCTGGAGGTTTCTTTGTGGGAAAGTTAATTATAGATTCAATTTCTTTAATAGACATAGGAAGTATTCAGATGTTTTGCTTCTTTTTATATCAATTTTTAGAAGGTGTACTTTTGTCATTTGTGTGCTTTACCTAAATTGTTGGGTTCTATTCGCATAAAGTTGTTTATAATGTTCTGTTATTATCTTTTCAATATCCATAGGATCTTGCTTGGCATTTATCAATTTTATTAGGCTTTCCAAAGAACAAATTTGGGGCTTTGTTGATGTTCTCTATTGTAAGTTTGCCTTCTATTTTATTGATTTCTGCTTTTATCTTTATTATTTTCTTTTTTCTCCTCTTTTTTTTTTTTTGAGTTTGATTTGTTGTTCTTTTCCTAACTTCTGGAGATGGCTATTTATATCATCGATTTCCACCCTCGCTTCTTTTCTAATTTATCCATTCAAAGCTGTAAATTTTTGTCTAACCAGAGCTTTAGCTGCATACTGCAATTTTTAATATCTTTTTATTATTAATTCAGTTCAAAACATTTCCTAATTTCCTTTGTGATTTCTTATTAATTTCCAAGCAGATTTAAAATATTTTTTAGTTATGTTATTGATTTCTAGTATAATCGCATTGTGGTCATAATATATATTCTAAATAATATTAATCCTTTGAAATTTGCTGAAACTTGATGAAATTTGCTTTCTGACTCAATGTTTGATTAATTAGGTAAATGTTCTATGTACACGTGAAATGATGTGTATTTTGCTTTTGTTGAGTGCAGTGGATATATAGCTCCTATTTTACTTATCCTCTTTCTTTAGCCATGTCCAATTTATTGTTATACATTCTACTGAATTCATTTCAGTTATTATATTTTTAGGTCCTAGAAGAGATATATATATATATACACACACACACACACACACACACACACACACATATATATATATATATTTTTTTTCCCAGCATGAGGTGAAATTTATTGAAGGGGAGCAAGATAGGATTACAATAGGATTACAGGGCAAGAGCAAGATATAGGTTTATAGAGCATGATACATACACCATAGATGATGACTGGACCTCTTGCTGCTGCAGGGAAAGAGAATATATCTGTATATTTTTGTAGATTTCAGTTCTCAGTAACATTCTGTAAATGTCAAACAGGTCAAATTCATCAATTATGTTGTTTAGATCTTCTATACTGCTACCACTTTTTTGTCTGCTTGTTTCATTAGTTACTGAGTGAGGTTATTAAAATATTTGACCAATTATAGGTATAGCTATTTTTCTTTTTAGTCAATTTTTGATTTATATATTTTGAAAGTATGCCATTCTGTGCATGCAAATATAAAAATGTTTTATCTTCCTAGTGGATTAACCCTTCTATAGAATTTTTCCTTTTTGTATCTAGTTATGTATCTTGCCTTCAAATTTACTTGCCCTGATATTAGTATACCTAAATACTAGCTTTCTTTTGGCTAGAACTCTTTTCCTTTTTTTTACTTTCAATTTTCTGTGCCCTTAGATTTAGCATGTCTAAGGTAAACAGTGTGTAACTTTTATTCTAATGTAGTCTGACAAGCTAGTTCTTTTAATTGGAGTATTTAGTCTATTTACATTTAATGTAATTACTGATATATTTGATTTTATATCTACTATATTACTATTTTTTTTCTATTTGTCACACTTATTTTTTCTTTTCTTTGCCTCCTTTCTTGTATTAATTTGGACCAGTCAATTTTTAAAAATTAAATTACTATTTTTTCCATTAACCTGTAGTTATACCTTCTTTTAGTAAGTACCATGGAAATAAAGACATGCCTTCTTTGTTTATTTGGGTCTTATGTAAATCAGTATTTTTTACCATATGCCAGATAATGCTAAGGTCTCTTAACACTATAAATTAATTTATCTTTCTTCTGCTTTTTAAACAATGTTACTTATTTAAATCTACATATACTTAAAAACTCGGAAGAAATTATTATTGTTTTCAGTATTCATTTAGATTCATTTGCATACCTTTTCAGCTGCTCTTCAATCCTTTCTGTATCTTCGGGATAATTTTCCTTTTACCTATACAATTCCCTTTAGTGTTTGTTTATAAGCAGTTCTCCTGGCGAAAAATTCTCAGTTTTATTTTATTTGAAGATGTCTTTATCTTCATATTTAATGATATTTTTAGTATTCATAGAATTCTAATTTCGACACTACTTCCTTTCATTGTCTTTTTGTTTTCATCATCTCTGCTGAGAAGTCAGAGATGTGCTTTTTCTGTGCTTTTACAAGTTTTTCTATTTCATTTGTTTTTAGGTTTTCATTATACTGTGATGTGACTAACTGGTTTTCTTTGTTTTTATCGTACTTGAGGTGTACAGAATTTCTTGAATCTATATCTTTATATTTCTACTCAGTTTTGAAAATTTCTTGGCTGTGATTTTTGCAAATATTGATTCTCTATTCTTTAATTCTGGGCTGCACTTCTACATATGTTACAACTTTTTACTGTGTCTCTTTTGCTTCTTATTTTCTTTTCTTATTTTCCATCCCATTTATTCTTAAGCTTTAGTCTGGATGTTTCCTACTGACTTATTTCCTGTTTCAATAATATTTTTATTTTTATTTTTTTAGGCAATGTCTAATCAATTGTTAAACATTCTATGAAATTTTTAATTTTAATTTTTGTATTTTCAGGTTTTAGGATTTCTATTAGGTTCTATTTTTATAGATTTAGGTTCTCTGGTGAAATTTTCCAATTTGTCTTCCATTTTCTTGATCAGATTAACCATAGTTATTATTATTATTATTTTTTGAGACAGAGTCTCACTTTGTTGCCCAGGCTAGAGTGAGTGCCGTGGCGTCAGCCTAGCTCACAGCAACCTCAAACTCCTGGGCTCAGGCGATCCTACTGCCTCAGCCTCCCGAGTAGGTGGGAATACAGGCATGCACTACCATGCCCGGCTAATTTTTTCTATATATATCAGTTGTCCAATTAATTTCTGTTTATAGTAGAGACGGGGTCTCGCTCTTGCTCAGGCTGGTTTCGAACTCCTGATCTCGAGCAATCCACCCGCCTCGGCCTCCCAGAGTGCTAGGATTACAGGCGTGAGCCACCGCGCCCAGCCAATCATAGTTATTTTAAATAACTCCAATAGATGGACCACCTATCAGGCATTCTCAAACTACAGCCCGTGGGCCACATGCCGCCCGCCTAGGACATTTATCTGGCCCACTGGGTGTTTTTGCCGCCGCTGCCTTTCCTGCTTAGCAGCTGACTCGTCCTGGGCCCACAGTGCACACTCTTCAATGGTCTGAGGGACAGTGAACTGGCCCCCTGTTTAAAAAGTTTGAGGATCCCTGACCTACCTATTAGAGAATCTTTTCCTATCTGTTAGCTACTTTTTCCCCTTTGGTGTGGGTTTGTAGTATGACTGGTACATTTTGGTAGAATATCAGAGATTGGGTATAACAATGGTAAAGGCTTTAGGCTGTATTATCTTTTCCCAGGAAGTATCCTCCCTGTCCTCTGGCAGGCAGCTAGGAGCAGGGTCAGATCCCCTTTATTCACACAGGGACTAAATTGAAGAGGGGCAGAGTGTGATCTCTGTAATGCTCAGCCTCTGATTCCTGCCCACCCCTCTGGAACCAGGGCTCCCAGATGAGAACCAGAGCTGTTTACTAAGGCACTTCCTAATTGGTAGCCCCGAACCCCAATATTCCAGTATTAAGAGAATGCTAAAACCTCCGCCCAGCTTTTCAACTGCTTTTTGCTTTTATTCTAAACTGCTTGCCATATACAGCATAAATATGAGGAAAATTGATGCAGTGTTTTTGGATCACTTCTCATCACCTCCTTTTTTGGGATAGGGTGTTATTTGGACATTCAACTCTTAGATGTTTTGATACCCTAAAATGCTACTTTTTGTCTCTCCTCTTCTGAGGCTTCCTGTCCTTCTGATGGCTTCTCTGCCTCTTTGTAGCTGCCCTCTGTTCTACTTCTCATCCTCTCCCTCCATGATGCTTAAGAGTCACTGGTGCCTCGAGGGAGAAGTGGTGCATAAAACATCAGTCTCACCTCACTGAATGTCCCTGCTTTCCAGGGCTTTTTTTGTTGTTGTTGTTCGTCAAATCCTGGGTGCTCCCTGATGCTTTCAGACTTTTTGTCTGTGTTGCATTCTATCCTGTTTTCCTAGTTAGACTCGGTGGGAACATTGGTCTGCCTGGAACTGCTCTAGCACAGCTGCACTTGAAAGTTTCATCATTTACCTTTTCTTCTGAATGCTTTCTCTGGCACCCTTTATATCTTATTTATGCTTCTGGTCCCTTGCAGTTTCTATTTTCTCCCTGTTGCCTGCCCGGGCAGCTGGTTCTGCAGCACAGGCTGTGCGTTCAAGATCGTTGGTGTCTCCCGCAGCTGTGCAATGTGACAGTCGGGCGGTTTACCGTGTGAGGCCCAGCGTGATGTGGCTTCTTGTTCACATTCTCAGCGCCACTTTCTACCCCCTCCTCGTTGGAAAATATGCTCGCAATCCAGAGTGAGCCAGGGAGGCCTTCTTCGGGGAGGCCTTTCTTAGCTCCCCAGCCAAGTCCTCTTAGTAAACTCTCATGAACGTCCTGCATTCCTTCTAGCCGGCACTTCTCACAAGTACACTTTTCCATCGATTTGTGGAAATGGCAGGGTAATTCCTCTCCAGAATGTGGACTGGACTGTGAAGATGGTGGCTTTGTCAATATTTTTATTTTTTACCACTATTCCAGCGGTGCCTACCACAGAGCCGCTTACACACTTACTGAATTAAGTTGAGCCTTATAACGATGGAAGTTGAAAAGGAGGGAATGAACTCTAGCATTTGTTAAAATTTTTCTATTTATCTTCTTACTTAATTTCCACCATAAGCTCTTTGGGGTGAGTGGTGTTTGCTCAGAGAAATGATGCCATTTCCCCCCAAACTCACACAGTTGATGAGTGCCAGATCTAGAATTCAGACCCATGTCTACCTGATTCAAAAGTAACCCTGACTATATGAATTGTTAAGTACTTCTCACTCTTTCATGCCTTTTGTACCTTCCTCCTTTCTTTGCTGACTTTTCAATCTTTATTGAATACTCAAAGGATGTTAGGTTACTGTCTTAGTCCATTTGGACTGCTATAACAAAATATCATAAACTGGGTGGCTTGTAAACAACAGAAATTTATTTCTCACAGTTCTAGGGGCTGGGAAGTCCAAGATCAAGGTGCTGGCAGATTCAATGTTTGTTAAGTGTTTGCTTTCTGGTTCTTAGATGATGCTTTCTTGCAGTGTGTTCTTGCATGGTGACAGGGGCAAGGCAGCTCTCTGGACCTTTTTGATAAGGGCACTTCTCCCATTCATGAGAGCACTCTCGTATGACCCAGTCACCTCCCAAAGGCCACACCTCCTAGTACTATCATATTGGGGATTAGGTTTCACCATATGAATTTTTAGGGGACACAAATATTTGGATCATAGAAGTTAGATCAAAGGATTTTACTCAGAAAAAAATAGGAAAAAAATAAAGAAGAAAAGCTGACTACTTTTTTCTGTTACCTCAAAACCAAAATGACATACATTTTATTTTTGGGTGGAAGAATTACGTGGGTCAATCCAGATTGGCATCTCAATTTCTTATTTTCCTCAAATGGCCCAGTTGAGGGGGACATTAGTTTGTTTAATGAACATTTGCTAGCTTCAATTAAAAAAAGGTACTTATACTCATAGCAATAGCTATTATTTTTTGAGTACCTACTTTGCACCATGCACCAAGCTGGGCACTTTATCACACTGACTGCCACACGAGAAAAAACATTTTTTTTTCTCTTGGTGCCACAGTGTTTTATTATGAAAATAGAATAAAAACTTTGAAAACAAGATGATCCTTTCTAATTTAATGAAAAATTTATTATTTTTTATTGTTCTCTGTGTGTGAGTTAAATGCAATTTGAAAAATAGTTCATGTGTCTCCCAAGGTAAAGAGATGTGTGAGTTACATATGCTTCATAAGGTCCTGGGTTCAAAGCTATCATGAGTTAAATACAACTCGCATGGAAGTTAATGGGTTATATACCTTATCTTTAATCATTAGAACACCCCTGGGAAGTAGATATTATTATTTTCATTGTACAGATCTGTAAATTGAGACTCAAAAAAGTGAAATAACTTGCCCTTAGGAAGGTTCAGATACAGAATTCATACCCCTTTATGGACTGCCATAAAGACTGTTTATTTCTACATACATTGCTTAAGGCATCAAGCCTGGAGCACAGAAAGCGCTTAATAAATGTTGTTTGTTTTTTTCTGGATTAATGATAACATAGTGAACTTCCCAGGAAAGAGTTGCAAAGTAATGTAATGAGGCTTCTTTGTGTCTTGCTAGGTAATGTGAATAGTTGCTCCAGGCTGACACCTTGGAAAAGCCCAAAAGTTCTGAGTCCCTGCAGCTCCTAAGCGGCAGGTAAGGTTCACGTCGGTCGCAATTGCAGGCTCTACTCTGCTATTTGCTCCAAATATTTTCTGATTGCAAATATTATTGATCTGACAGTTTATTTCCCGAGACACATTAGTTCCAAACTGCTGTGATATGAAAGCCTCATCCTAAGGAAATTGGCCTTGTGAATGGCGATCCACTGGGAATAGGACGTGGTACTTATGGCTGTACTAATCTGAGGAAGAAGCAGTAAATACAATTAGCGAGCTTGCTTGGTGATTTTCCAATAATGATGTTTGGGGCATATTATTGGTTTAGCTGTAATTGAGCTTAAGATGTTCTGGAAATGTCTAAAGTGGTGTGAAAGTCATTCACGGCTTTGGCTCCAGTATGGATGTTCATGGACCGGGTGGCTTGATGACATTTGGATGTGCAGGGACACGAGGGGATATGTGTCAGGATGGCCATCATTTGTCTCTTAAATACAGTTTCTTTTTGCTCTGTCATTAATAAGGTGATGACTTCTTCACAATCTTCTATCCTCTCCCAAATCCCACTCCGTTGTTGTCATTTGGAGCTACTACGTGGTGTCTAGGTCTCTTATTCTCATGCAAGCATAATTCATGTGATGTATGTTCAAGTCACCTTTATTAGTCAGGATGATTCACACTAGTTGCCTCAACAAAGACCTGAAATCACAGTGGTGAAACAGCATGAATGTTTATTTTTTGCTCACAGAAATTGTGATGCGGTTCAGATCCAAGTTCCTTCTATATCGTGGTACCATGATCTCAACATGTATCTGTCGGGAGACAATTCTCCCTGGATTTCTTGTGTTCTGGTACAGTCTAGACCTTCCCAGATCAAGGGCATTGGCAAATTTTGTTCAGGTATGATTGAAGAGCAAACAGAAAATAGGGAACCTCTTCTTCCTTGGAGACATTTCAGGATAACAAAGTCCCCTCCTCTTGCACAGGCTGTCTGCATACATTCTAGTGTAGAATGTAAGAACCTACAGACAGACTTCTTCCCCTCCCCCATCTCAGAGGCATTGGCTTACTCTACATATATTTTGTGTATGGTGTGTGTGGTTATGTGGTATATGCATGTGTGTGTGTGTGATGCACGTGTGTGTTGTGTGTGTGATGCATGTGTGTTTGGTTTGTGAATGTGTGTGACGTTTGTGTATGTTTGGTGTGTGGTGTGTGTACACGTGTGTGCATGTGTGTGGTATGTGCGTTGTGTGTGATATGTGTGTGTGTGTATGTAAACTTTAGTAGGCTAACTTGTTGGCTTGCAGGAGGGTAAAATTTCAGACCTTTCACAGTTTCAGACATAAGGATCGCTTCCAAGTTTCCATAGCAGAGGGACAGAGGGCGGGAGAGGTGCTCTGACCCTCAAGAACCCTGGCCCAGAAGTGACGTGCCATTCCCATTGGCCAGAACCCAGTCACATGGGGCCACCACTGACCCGGGAGTCTACAGAGGAGCACTCGCACACCCTGCAAGTATTGACTGTCTCTACCACATCGCCTAACCCCCCTCATGTCTTGTTTAGCTAGTGTGTCCCTTTGTGAAAGAGGGTCATCTTAAATCACGGTGACACACATCTGATCAATAGCAGTAAATCGTGGTAATAAGACGATGATCTCACATCTGCGTGCTGCTTGCCTTTGCACTGTAGGTTAATAAATAAAAGCAGTCTAAGTGCTTTGCTTGTGTGGACTCCGTCCTCACAACAACCCAGTGAGGAAGGTGACATTTGGTCCCCTAATGCCAAATGAATGTAGCATAAGAAGTGATATTTTGACATTCTAATTTTAGGCAAAGACGTGCTCACCGATGTACACACAACAGTTTCTAGTCAGAGAATATCCTGTGGAACAGATTCAGCATGTTTAGACAAATCTAAAACCTTTTGCTTTGCATACACAGGACAAGGGAAAGACACGAACAAGGAGCATCTTCTATGACGCATTTAGACTACTGGGTGCATGTGCTATTTCTATGTGCTGTCGAGTGGTGAGCTCTCTCCTTTTTTAGCCCTTAGTTTGTCCTGAGGTGTTTTTTTTTTTTTTGCTTATTTATTTTTAATGCCAGGGCCTTGCAAACTTCTTCTGTAAAGGGCCAGATAGTAAATGTTTTGGGCTTTGTAAGCCGTGCGGTTTCTGTTGCAATTACTCAGCTCTGCTGTTGCAGGTCTAATTTGACCCATGAGCTGGAGTTTGCCAACCCCTCCTCTATACTATATATTTTGAGATGCAGCTTGAGCATAAGATAAGCATGATCCCTCAAAAGGTTGAAAAGTTGATAAAGAAAATAGTGCAGAAATTGTGTTCTTTTCTGCCACCCTCCACCCACTGTCATGTCCTCTGTTCCTCCTTTGGCAAGTTCATAAACTCTAATCACGTTACAATTTATGTGCAAATTGCATTTATTTACTCTCAGATTGTTGTTTATTACTTATATAAACTCATTCTCATTGTTCAATGGGCACATTTTTCTATCTGTGAAAATTGTTTTGAGTGTCATGGGTTGAGAGGGAGTGCATAATAATTTCTTCCCTAAAAATGAATAAGACGTGTATGTTTTCATATAACAGCTTTTTCACCTGGGCTAGGCAGAAGTCTACAGCTTGGGAAACATATGGCAGGCTTTCATTGTCGGGGAGGATAAAAGTTGTTAAGCAAGGGAGAGATGTACAGGAGAGAAGTGTGTTCTGGTTCTGAGAGCCCACTGCCATCACCAAGCAGATTCATCTCTTGTTCAGGGGTCTCATTTTCTTTGATAATTCAAATAGGGCAGTGCCAGATTCTAATCGCTCCGTGCTATTATTCAATGTTGTAAACATACATCCTTCCCCCTTTTGCAGGGGGCTATAATGGATCCTAAGCAAAGCAGTTCTAGATTGCAACAGTGAACTATATTAATAGCATAATTTATGGGTAAAGAAAGGGCCAATTGCAGGTTGGCTCATGGTGAAGGGACATACTTGAAAGTTTCCTCTCTGAGTTATTAGACCTCATGAAAATTAATACTCAGCTGCGATATAACTATCGATATAATTCTTCAACAATGAAAGTGTTGGGAATTTGTGAATATGGCAAATCCATTATTTAAAGGATGTCTATGTTGAATCATAAAATGCAAACGATTTCTTAGTAAGCCCATTCAAGTCCACCACACATATTTTTTTGCATGCCCAGTTCATGCTGAGCACTAGGAATCCATTGCCTCTGAATCATACACTGTTGCTGCCTCCAAGAAGCCCATAGTGTAGTGGAGAACTCCTTGCTTTAAGTACTGTGCAGAGTCAAATTTCCTTACGTGAGGGTAGGACACGAGAGACAAGTCTGTTCTTAAATCTATCCTGATTCCTGCAATATGCTCATTATTACCTGCCTAATTTATTCTGTAAATATTCCTTTCAATTTCCAGCCGTGTTCCTTTTTTTCTTTCTACTTCCTTGGGATCTATAAGCTCCTTAATAATTAAATAAGGGCTACACTAGTCAAGACCTTTAGTGGCAAGTGACAGAAACCGACTCAAGCTGGGTCGAGCCACAAAAGGGACTGTTTAGTGACTTATCAAAGTGAACTGTCACAGGGAGTAGGTCTTGCTTCAGGCTTAGATGATGACATCAGGACCTAGTCTCCTCCTTTCCATGTCTTCTTTATGTTTTCTTCTGTTTTCACCTTTTCCATACAGGGACCCCAGTGATATCATTCTGCATTCTACCCAATTGTGCAGATGAAGTTTTCTGTACTTATGTTTTTTAAATCTAAAGTCCAGATTGAATCAATCACCCTGACTAGGAGGAGGGGGATATTTTGGCCAGATCTAGGTCACAGATTGCTGTGGGCTGAGTTGTGTGCCCCTCAAAATTCACATGTTGAAGTCTTAACCTCCAGTACCGCAGAATGTGACTGTATTTGGAGACAGAGTCTTTAAAGTGGTAGTTAAGGTTAAATAAGGTCATATGGGTGTGCCCTAATCCAATATGACTGGCGTTGTTACGAGAAGAGGCCATTAGGACATAGATACAGAGAAAAGACCAACTGAAGACACGGGAAGAAGACGGGTGTCTACAAGCCAAGGAGACGGGCCTCAAAATAGATCAACCCTGCCAATACTGCGATCTCAGACTTCTAGTCTCCAGAACTGTGAGCAAATAAATTCCTGTTGTGTAAGCCAATGGTCTCCAATGCTCAGACCACTGACAGGTACCAGTACCTGTTAGGAACCAGCCTGTATAGCAGGAGGTAAGCAGCAGGCAGGTGAGTGAAGCTTCATCTGTATTTACAGCCGCTCCCCATCGCTCATATCACCACAAGCTCCGCCTCCTGTCAGATCGGCAGCGACATTAGATTCTGCTAGGAGTGGGCACCCTACTGTAAACAGTGCATATGGGGTGTGGTGGCTCACGCCTGTAATCCTAGCACTCTGGGAGGCCGAGGCGGGCGGATTGCTGGAGGTCAGGAGTTCCAAACCAGCCTGAGCAAGGGCGAGACCCCATTTCTACTAAAAATAGAAACAAATTAATTGGCCAACTAAAAATATATAGAAAAATGTAGCCGGACATGGTGGTGCATGCCTGTAGTCCCAGCTACTCGGGAGACTGAGGCAGGAGGATCGCTTGAGCCCAGGAGTTTGAGGTTGCTGTGAGCTATGCTGATGCCACGGCACTCACTCTAGCCTGGGCAACAAAGCGAGGCTCTGTCTCAAAAACAAAACAAAACAAAAAAACCAGTGCATACGAAGGATCTATTGCATGCTCCTTATGAGAATCTAATGCCTGATGGTCTGAGGTGGAGCTGAGGCCCTTCCATGCAGGGCACCCACTGATTCTGCATTATGGTGAGTCGTGTAATTATTTCATTATATATCACAATGCAATAATAATAGAGATAAAGTGCACAATAAATATAATGCACTTGAATCATTCCCAAACCATCCCCCCACCCCAACTCCCCCCAGTCCGTGGAAAAATTGTCTTCCATGAAACTGGTCCCTGGTGCCAAAAAGGTTGGGGACCACTGGTGTAAGCCACCCAGTCTGTGGTACTTTGTTATGGCATCCCTAACAAACTAATACACAGGTTCAGCCCTAGACTTGGAGGTGGATTTATGCAGGTACCACCTGAACTAGTCTATGGATAGAAGAGGGGTAGTTCCTTTAATGGAACTCAAGGGACTGTTACCAAATAGAAGAGTAATGCATGCTGCTAGGGAAAAAAATAACAATTGTTCACCATATTTATTATGACTGGGTTGGAGTCATAATAATTATTGAGCATCCATTATAAGAATCCCATGAGGTAGATACTATTATTCTCCTCTTTATACAGGTGTGAAAACTGGGGCACACACAGGTAAAGGGACTTACCTAAAGTTCTGCAGCCAGTAAGTAGCGGAATGAAGATTTGTATCCATACCTGTGTGGGTCCAGAACCTCATACTCTTTGGAGAGCCCGTGGTGGGTAGCTTTGGACCCCCTTACTCTTTTATCCCCAAGACTGAAAAAGCTCTGGCTTGAGGCATGGGAAGGAAGTGTGTTTCTATTTTAATTAAGGACAATTCACAGTCTGCAGAATTCACAAGTTCATTTTCTGGAGCTATTTCTGATCGAGGTAAGCCTTTGACCGACTGGAGTTAATTAGCATTGCAGAGCATGAAGTAATTGCCATTGTTCCTCAAAATTAAAGGTGGGAAGATGCCCAATGACTTGTAATTACCCAGCCCTGACTCCTAAGTCCAAGGATCACAGCTCCAAATCCTCAGCAAGGAAACAAGATGGAGAAATCCATCTATTTATCTGCTTTTCACTCTCTTGTGTGTTTACTATCTTTTCCGTCACATGATTAGCAAGTTAAACCCCAAACCTGTTTGAATCAGTGTGCTAAAGTAGCCAGCTGAATAGCAGAGAGCTGAAGAGCAGACCTGTCCTGAATTTTGTTAACAGGATTTCTAGTTTGAAGCATGCAGGCTGCTATTTGAACGTTTTGCTTGGGAAACAAATTCAGAAAGTATCAGATCCATACATGCTCATCACAGTTTTTCTAATTAGGTCTGATATTTCTGTTGAAACCATCTGGTGACCCTGTTTGTAAATCCCGGTCATCTCTGGCAAGACTTGCTGGTTGTAAGAAAGGGCTATCCGTGCAAACCAGCGCAAAAACAAAATTCAGGGGGTCCTTGTTATTGAAGGTCAATCGTCTGAGTCTCTGCAGCTGTGATGTTGTGTAGAGAGGCAAAAGTTGTTAAAACATTTTTTCAATCATCACCCAATTTCAACTATTAAACATTTTGATGATTAAATGAATCTTGCTTAGCATTAGCATGAAGGGTTTTCTACTACATCTACTTCCTTGTGGTTCCATCTCTCAAGGGACCCCTGGATTTTGAATGCCCGTCACTTGTCATTAATGATTCGTTATGGAATGAGCACATTGCCCAACTCAAGCCAGTGACAGTCAGATGAAGGACTTTTGTTTAAATTTGTTAGGAAAAGAGAACCCAGGAAGATGTGCATCTGAAACTACTGGCAGGTAGTTTGGATGGATTGCTGTTTCTTGCAACCAGTGAGTCCTGTCAAAGGGAATCAGGCTCTCACTGACAGTCTGATCCTAGCGCATGTACGGTATAATCCAACTGCAAACGTTTGACTGAGAATCTTGCCCAAGATGCAGGATTTCACGAAACTGATGAAAGTGGTATTGAAACATGTTTAAAGAACAAAGTCACAGATGACCCATGAGAATTGAGCAGTGTTGGAAGTCAGTGCTGATATTCAACTGAAATCTGCAGGTCCAGCCATCCTGGTTGTCGGGTGACTGTTCCAATTATTTGATGCCTCTATTATACTGGTCATTCAATATTTTGAATATCATCCCAAGAAGAGTGTGAACAGCTGAAGAAAAAAAAAGTGACAAGGAAAATGACTCAGTGAACACTTCAAAAGAGAAATATTTAAATATCAAAAGATTCAAGAGGGCCTTAGGAAAAACTGGTAAAGTCCTTGAATATTTTTTTAAATGACCTTTTTATTATCATGCTGTGAAAGCCAAACCTGAAGTGAAGGATTTTGTCAGAAAGATTATACCAAAACACTTCACTACTTAATTCATTTTCTACATTTTGTTATTTTGATAAGGTATTTTTTTTTTTAAAGAAAATGTTTCAAATCAAGCCCCTTTCTTCCTCCATAATCTGCTGTGAAAATTTGGGCTCAGTATTAAGAGTCACTTTAAATGATTTCCACCAGGATTGAGTTTCCTTCCAGGGAGGGAAGTCCCTTTCTCCTTCTCTCGTGGGGCTACACAGTGTTTCCCTTCTACTTCTTTCCTTGGTGACTCGAATTCCCTGCTTCTTTCTTCATGTCTATGCTCTCTGCTTGCTCGTGGTGTACCTGCCAAACATCCATATCTTATACTGTGTGTCACTCTTCCCCAGCCATAGGTGAGTGGATCAAGAGTGGACCAAGACCCTAAGGCAGCTATTCCAAAGACAGTCCAAGGACTAAACTTGATAAAACCGAAAACAACATGAGGCTGGACCAATCAGATGCACTCTCAAGAATCTCCTAGGAGTATGGTCAGAGTTAGCTAGATATCATGATGACCCGAGACTAAAGTGACACATCATAGAGGGGCTCTCTGAGGTCGTGATGTGCCAAGAGCAAGCTTAGGAGCAGGACTGAGTAATTCTGTAGGACCAAGATGTTAACCAGGCTCCAGAGTTGTCACCCAGTGCTCTTTATCCTGTGTCACTTACACTGGGCAGCTACTCACCCTTCTGGTGACAATACCCAAGTTTTCTCAATTCGTGTAATGTGGGTAGAATCGAACCTATCTTTAGATCTAGCTATCCTTAGATCTAAGACTCAGTCCCAGACAATCAGGTCATTACGTGCCCTTAGCCATAACGATTAGTTATGCAATGAGCGCATTGCCCAACTTGAGCCAGTAACAGTCAGCTGAAGGACTTTTGTTTAAATTTGTCAGGGAAAGAGAATGCAGGGAGATGGGCACCTGAAACGTCTGGCAGTCATCCGTTGAGATATAAAGCAACTCCAGGTTGCTTTATTTGGAGTTGCTTTATTTCACTTGTTACAACAAAGAGCCATAACCAACACAACATGCTTACGGGATTATGATAATAATAATCTCTTTTTTACCATTTGAAGATAACTTTTTCAGCCATCATCCCCTGATTCTCTCAACAACCCCGTGTTGCAGACAGGGAAAGGATTATCATCTTGATGAAGATTGCTGCCAGATCTAGGAGGCCACCGTGATGTTTTCTCAAGCACTTAGAAAACACAGGGAGCGAAGATTGCCTTCTGAAAGTTAAACCCTGAAGTCAATATATTATAGATTAAAGCAGAGTAATGCAAAGTCATCTTAAAGTGACACGATGGCTCCCAGGCCTGCAAGACTTTGCTGTCACGCAGTCAAATGAATTAACATATTTAATGAAAGACTGTGTCTGCCATGATCCACCCCGAAAGCCTAGAGGACAGAGAGCTGCAAAAGCAGCTTGTCCAGTAGAGAGGGAATCTCAGTCTTTGAAAATTTCTTGTTCCAGGAGATAGGCTAGATGTAAAGAAATACTTTCAGCTACAAGTCATATAAAAAGCAGATTGATAACAGTGAACAATTGAAGGTGGCTGCAACTTCTTTGCCACTCCTCCCATTAAGAGGCAGGGTCTCTTTCCCTTCCCCTTAAATCTGGGCTCACTCTCTGACTTACTTTGCAAAACAGAAGGAAGTAGAAGTGATGATGTATCATTTCCAAGGCTGGGCTGCAAAAGATTTGCAAGTCCCACTTTTGCACACTTGGAAGACTCCCTTTTGGAACCCAGCTGCCGTGCTGTGAGAAGCCTAAGCCACATGGAGAGCTAGCAGTCAGCACCAATTGTGACTCATGTGAATGAGCTGTTTTGGGCATTCCAGCCCAATTGAGCCTTCAGATGACTGCAGCTCCAGCTGACACCCTGTGGAACAGTATAACCACCCAGCTGAGCCCAGTCAACTCACAGAATCATGACAGATAATAAATGGTTTAAACCACTCAGTTTTGGGATGACTTTTAAATAGTACAACAGAAAACTCACACAACAATGGCTTAAACAACAGAGACCTTTAATGATCTTCTTTAGTAGGGAGTGGGGATGTAGGAAGTTTCAGGTTTGGTGCAGCAGAGCAAGGTCAATTGTCCACACTTTTCCTTTCTTTCCATTCCACAATCTGTAGCACATTGGCTTTCCATCCTTCTCATGGTGTAATGTCAAGGTATCACATCCATGTTTAAAGCAAGCAAGAAAAGGAAAGGGGTGAACCAGGGAGGTCTTCTCTCCTCCTCTTGCCTCTGTTCATTTCATCAGGAAGCCAAATGTCTTTCCAGATGCCTATTGGATAACCTGCCATTGTATCTCTTTGGCCAGATGTGAGCATCCTTGATTGCAAGGAAAGTGTGTGTTTATTTATCCAATCTCTAAAGAGTGAAGCATCCATGGGAAATGAAATTGGCAATGGCCTTCTGGCAGCAACCAAAAATCTCTGCAATAAGATAAAGTCAGATTTTGTTGCCTACTGACTTGTGATAGTTATGATCCCATCTGAACTATCCTTTCTGTAAGAGGCTTGCTCTCAGCCACTTCATTCTAGTGCTGCTAAACATTCAATGAATGCATCCATCTCTCTTTGCCCCAATTTTATTCATCAAGAAGCTACATTGATATTTATTTCTCCAGCTGGTCTTCTTACCAGGAGAGAAAGTGCTGGTTGTATGAACTTTCTGAACCCATTTCTGCAACAATAATTCTCTCTGTAAATGTATAAATTGCCATTTGGTTTATACTTCAGTCTAAAGGTGTGTCTAATAATACGTCTAACCCTTAGAGATAATACAATGCTCAGCGTGTTGAGAAAGTCAAGTTTTAATGTTTGTAAGGATGTGTGTAAAATCATCTAATCTTCAAGTTGTCATATGAATCCTTCTGGGAGACAACTTGATGATTCTTTCTTTTGATGGAGACACAACCGATGGCTGAGAGAAAGCACCTGGATTTGCTACAGAGCTGAGACTAAATAGAGCTAGGTTAGCTCTACCCTCTGCAATACACAGAAACCGTGGTGACTTTAGGCTCATGCATAAGTTTGACCTCATGTCCCAGATTTTATGATTCTAAACAATCTGCCCATTAACCTCGAAGGTCAGTGTAATGATTAAGGACTATCCGCTCAGGCTTGTCGCTCAGTTCTACCACATATTGGTTGTGTGCGCTTGAGCAAAAGTTATCTCCTCTCTGAGCCTTAGTTTCCTCATCTGTAGAATGGAGACAATATTCAAACTTCTACCTAGCAAGGCTGCTATTAGTATTGATAGCTCGGATATATGCAAAGTCCTTGGCACAGCATCTGGCTGGAGCTGGTACTCACTCAGTGATAGCTATTTTTATTTTTACAGACCTCGTGTCTCAACTGGAGGTCAGAAAGCCTGGTCACCCAGAGCCATGCTGTCTTCATCCTTAAAGGCCCCGTTCACACATTCTGTAATTATGCAGTGAATGTCGGCGTTGCACAAAGCATCGCACTCAGCACTGAGGGGGACAAAGGAAAGAAATGTAAGACATGCTCCCTGCGCTCAGGGAAGTTATAACCTGGTTGGAGAGGCAATATATAAAAAATATGAAATGGTTAGGTAACCGTGCACAACATATCAAGATGATGGAGTAGCCAGGAGTGCAGTGAAGGCTACTTTGGTACCATTTGTCCTGTCTTCCTGCAGTGGAAATAGCAGTGGACTGGCAGCGAGACAGTCTTCCCGGACACTCCCCGCCCCAGGCTGGGTTGGAGACCAGCCCCTACCCCTAGGCATCCCCTTGGGCGGTGTTCACCTCGCCGAAATGTGATTGCCTGTTTACTGGTCGGCCTCCTTTATTAAAATGGGAGCCATGGTGGGCAGGCACTCACCCATTGATTCATTCGTTAAGCAAATATCGACTGGGTACCTGCTGTGTGCCAAGCACTGTTCTAGGCGAGAACAAGACAGTCACAGCCTGTAGAAAATCTCACAGTTTAGTTGTGTAGAAAGGCAAGGAAGAAGGAAAGCCATAGACGCATCCAGTGTCAGCTGGTGCTAAGTCCTGGAAGGAACGTAACGCAGGACAAGGAATGTTGGAGACATAGGGATGTGTCACACAACCCTTCCCCGCCCTGCCACCCCCCCACCCCCTGCCTCCCTTGCTGTCCAGCTGCAGGGAGTGTGGTCAGCAGAAGACAGCCCCACCTGTTGTCTTCCTCCGGGTCAGCCTCAGCCGCAGAGAGCCATTTTGCTCAAGTTGGTGTTGGTCCCACCTGCATCCAGTGGCTATGTGAGGTACAAAGTCCTGGTCATTTCAGCCTGCCTCTGCTGAGAGGCGACATTTGGACATTCGAGAGGATGGATGCAGCTTTGTGGAACCCATCACGGTGCATTTCCCCCTCTGCCCAGCCCTGGTTCCTCTCCTTTTCTTTTACAGAAGCTGGTGCCTAGGGGACATCTTACACTCCACATCCCATCTCTGTGTTTGTTTCAGGAGAATCCAACATGTGACAAGGCAATGCAGTATGAGGCAGGGACAGGGGGAGCTTGCCCTCTTGGACAAGGTGGTCAGGGAAGGTGGCATTTGAGCAGAGACCTGAAGGTGAGGGTCAGCTGTACAAAAGTCTGGAGTTACTGTGCTCCCTCCTGGCAGAAGGCACAGCAAGACCCAAAGCCCTGAGACAGGAATGCACTCGGTGCATCTGAGCACCATCAGCGAGGCAGCCCGGTGGCTTGAAGCCTAGCTACAGCGGCTGACTTTTGAAATGCCACGAACAGGCAGCTGGAAGTTCTCGCAAGCTGGGACACCTCCACCTTGTCTCCCTCGTGCCAGCACATGGTGGGTGCTCAGTAGATGCCTGCCAACTCTAACTGGGTTCTCCGTCCAGCTCCTTTCTTCTCTCTCCGTGTGAGCTTGGACAGGCAGTTACTTAACCTTCCAGTGCCTGAGTTTCCCCAGCTGTGTTCAGCAGCAGAGGTGGAACTCCTGAGCTCTGGTTTAGCGTTCTTGCTGCCGCACCATCTCCTCTTCTTGCGGTCTCCTTTCTCTCTCTTCAGGGATTTGGAGCACACCTGTTCCCACGCCCGGCCTCTCAGCAGATGGTTCCTTCTAGAAAGGTGGATGCTCTTGGCAGCTCATCCTGGAGCCCCTGAGATGAGAAGCAGCTGCATCAGGGCGGTGTCGGGGGGAGGTGGCAGAGCTGGGAGGGAAAGTTTGATTTCTCTGCTCTAATAATAAATAAACCCGATTAAGGTGTCCCTACACCCGAGGGGCAGGGTGCTCCTTTGGTGGGCCTTATTGCTTTGATAAAAACTGCAGTATCTGAAAATTGTCTCAGGCACCTAAGAACTCCCATTTTATGACTTGCACGTGCCTGGAATAAATTGCTTTTGCAGCCTTGTTATATATAATTCACATCCTTATAGATGCTGGTGGGATGCATAACACTCTCCTCTAATGATTTATTCATCTGGGGAAAAGCAGAGGGCACCCACTCGGTTCTGCCCGGCATGTCTGACAGCTCGCAAGGTGGTGGTTGCAGACATATGTTGGATCAGCCTTGAGAAGGAGCAGCCAGTCTGGGCTCCTTGGCTTTCCTGGAAAGCAGCCCTAGCTGGGCAAGGGGATTGTTAGTTGAAGGCTTTCTCTAAGGCTGAGCTAGGGACTTTGCACATGTGATTTGAAGCTTTCTCACTGCCCTTTGGGGGCGTAGGGTACTAGTACCCCTCCTTTATCGATGAGGAAATAAAGTTCAGAGAAGTTACGTGACTTGCTCAAGGTCACCCAGGCAAACAGTGATGGGATGTTCATATCACACGGGCTGGCCTTTACGTGCCATTCACACCTGAGTCAGGTGCTTCACACACACGGACTCACTTCCTTTTTGGTACCACTCAGGGAGATACAGGTGATTTACTTCCCCGTTTAATAGATGGGGGACTGAGGCTCAGAGAGATAAGGGACTGACCAGGTTTATCCCTTTATTTAGAAATTGGATGACTGGGATTTTAACTTGGGTAGGTCAATATTCATTCATTCCTGAATTCATTCATTCAACCTCCCCATGACTTAGTTTCCTCCTTTGTCATCTGGGAATAATAGTAGTACCTGCCTCATAGGATGGTTTTTTTTTTTTTTTCCATTTCAAGGGATGACTGATTTTTGTTGTTGTTGTTGTTTTCATTACTCGACATGTATTATATACTTTTATTTTGTCATCTTCATAAATTGTAGGCTTTACAATGGTGGGATTTTGCCTAATTTATTTATTCATCACATTTCTAGGGCCTAGAATTATGGTTGACACATGGTAGGAACTGAGCAGCTCTTTATACATATGAATTAAAGAATGAATTTCTGAACAAACTGAGTCCAGCTCACATTATTGCCTCATAGGATTGTTGCAAGGATTAAATGAGGGGTCTGAAAATGAGTTAACACAAGTAAAGTGTACAGAACAGTGTCTGGCCCATAGAAAAGTATGCAATGAATTTTAGTTACAATAATAATTATTTTATCATTCATTTATTCATCCTTTAATTCCACAAATACTTGTAGGTAGCTTACTACGTGTCAGGGACTTTCCTAGGTGCTTTGCACACATGAGCTCATTTTTATTCTCACCAATGCTCTCACCTAGAGATTAAATAAATTGACGGTGTTCCACCAGTTAGGAGGTGAGTGAATTCCATTTTCCAAAGTGGGTCAATATTCGTTCGTTCACTCATCTGATGTGTTTTCATTAAGAATATATTATGTGTGGTGTAGCTGCTGCGTACGTTTTTGCTGGCTGCATGCATGAATGAATGCAATGGTAGACAAGGTTGGTTTCTGTTTTCAGAACACTTATGGTTTCTGGTGTGAGGTATATGGAAGTAGACAGGAAATGATCATATTTCATGAATTCTAAGATGCAGTTTTTTCCCCACATATTAACCTCTCCCAAATTGGGATTCATCTTGCAATCAATGGTGTTATAAAATCACTATAGGCCAGCAGTGGTCAGGGCAAGGTTGGCCTTGCTGGGAAATGACAGTGGAGTTTTCTTTTAAAAATTCTTGTATCTTTAATGTTCTTAATGACACAGAGGACAAGATCTTGTAGGAAAACGTGGACATTGGCAACCATGATTTAGAAAATTATTTAGGAGACCTAGACTTCGTATTGAAGACATTTCTGGAATATCTTAACTGATGTATTTTACTTCTATTTTCTTTTTTTTTTAAAAAAGTACGTGCAGAATGATATAATATGATAAAAACTGATGTCTAAATAAATCTAAAAGTGCTTTTGAAATAAGTGGAAATAAAAATTCTAAGTGATAAGAAAGCATTGTGACTCCTAGGTATATACCCAACAGAATTAAAAACATGCTTACATTAAAAAAAGGACATGGATGTTTATAACATTATTCTCAATAGCAAAAATGTGGAAACAACCTAAATAGCCATCAACTGATGAACAGATAAGCAAAATGTGGTCTAGTGATACAGTAAATATTATTTGACCACAAAAGATCAATGAAGTACTGGTATATGCTACAATGTGAATGAACCTTGGGAACTTTATACTAAGTGAAAGTGGTGTCCATCATAGTCCTGGAAGACACAATCCCTAATGCCATAATTCCAAACATTGAAATCTTGGAAGATGAAAATCCCTACAGCCTAAATCCCTAAGGTCTAAAATCCTGAAAGTCACAGTTAGTATGTTTTTGGTTGTATACAGGAGAGTTGTAGCACATTAGTTGCATCACATTCAGTGGAACTATTACTTTGTTATTGCCTTGGAAACTTGGAAATTATGTTTTATGGAGATGCCTGTGGGTGCCAAGTTGACAAGAGGTGGACTTGCGGATTTAATGGGAGGTGTCACTTTGGGTAGATTAAGGAATAACTAGAAACTTGGCAAAGCATTATTTTGGGAGTATCTGTGACGATATTTGCAGAGGACAGTGGCGTGTGAGTTTGAGGGGACTGGGTGGGGAAGATGTATTGATGGGCACCCTCTAACCAGCTGGGGACCTGCGGAGAACAAATAGAGAAGGCGAATTAGCCTTTTTCTGAGAGCTGGGACAGATTTTTCTCCTGCTATTTTTGATCCATCTCATCAAAAGACTTAGGTTGCCCATCATGGTATTTCAGATGACTGCTGTTTCTTTATGAATATAGTTCATCTGCTCATAACTGTTGTACTCATGTGACTGTTGTTAATATACCTGAGCATCCATGCTTGCAAAAGCATAGATGTTATTACCGCCTATTTTATTGTGTAAAGTGGGCTAGGAAGTGCTCTGTCATGTTTTTATATGTTTCTGGGAGGAATCCCCTGGAAAAAATGTAAACAAATGTCTTTTAAGTAATTTTTAAAAATGATTTTTCCAGAATTATATTTTTTGGGATTTTGATTTTTTGGGATTATAATTTTGGGGATTTTAGATTTAGGGATTGTGATTTTTCAGATTTCAACATTTGGGATTATGGCGTTTAGGATTGTGTCTTTCAGGATTATGGCCCAAACTCAAGTGAAAGAAGTCAGCTTCATACATCCACATATTATATGATTTCATTCATGTGAAAATCCAGAATAGGGAAATCTGTAGAGACAGAGAGTAGATTAGTAGTTGCTCACGGCTTGGGCAGTGGTTGGGGGGTGGAAGGTGACAGTGACTAGATACAAGGTTTCTTTTAGAGTTGAAGAAAATATTCTAACATTCACTGTGGTGGTAGCGGCACAACTCTGTAGATATCTAACATCCATTGAATTGTACACTTTGGGGGAATTGGATGGTATGTGAATTATATCTCAATAAAGCCATTAAAAAAGGGAAAGCATTATGTCAGGGTCCTTCTTAGGGTTACATACAAGGATAGTGGCTTAGATTTGATAAAATATGGTATGATGTAATGCAGTTGATGTTACATCGGGGGTAAAGATGGGGCTACGGAGGTGCTGGGCAGGCACCCAGCAGGGAAGGCTTCCTGGAGGTGGTGTGGTAGAGGGGACCCTTGGGGATAAGAAAGAATGAGAGTGGAGTAAGAGTGACCCAGACAGATGACACCCTGTGCACGAAGGCTAGGAGGGGAGAATCTGTCTTTTGCTTTAAGGAGATGGCCTTTCCCCAGTGCTGATGCCTGCCCACCTTCCCTGGGACTTTGAGGCCGTGATCTAGGAGTGAGCATAAGGCATCCATGTCCGTTCTCCAGGCCGGCTCCACCAAGTGGCGCATCAGGTGTGTTCAGAGAGAGAAAAGAGGGTGAAGGGTGAAGGAGGGTGAAGAGTCACTCTTGGATGAGGCTTTTAAAAGTGACAACTTCTGCACTGCTAGTGGGAGAAAAAATGGCACGATTTTTCCCCGAGGGCAATTGTTTTGGCAAAGGGCTGATCTTTCCACCCAGCCCCCCCCCCAAACTATGCATTTATCCTAAGGAAGTACTCATGGTGCTCCCCAGCTATCTGTTCCCAGGGTTTTCTCCAACACATCCGTGTACAAATGGCAAATTTTGCAATCAGTCCGAAAGTACGAGGTGGGACCCATGAATTCTGGACCATAGCACCATCATTAAAGGGATTCTCAGGTGGTCAAGTGTGTTGGGTGAAGGGCCAACCTGGGTGTCAGGCACACCTGCCTTTAAGACTGCACTATGTCTTTTTTTTTTTGAGACAGAATCTCGCTTTGTTGCCCAAGCTAGAGTGAGTGCGGTGGCATCAGCCTAGCTCACAGCAACCTCCAACTCCTGGGCTCAAGCAATCCTTCTGCCTCAGCCTCCCAAGTAGCTGGGACTACAGGCATGCGCCACCATGCCCGGCTAATTTTTTAACTGCGGTGGGGGGACGTTTTGTTTTGTCATTCTAAAGAGATACATTGCTGACATGCACCTATGCAAAAACATGAAGCACACCCAGCCCACCTCCC
This sequence comes from Mirza zaza, assembly GCA_008750895.1. Lineage (NCBI taxonomy): Eukaryota > Metazoa > Chordata > Mammalia > Primates > Cheirogaleidae > Mirza > Mirza zaza. The sequence goes on along the minus strand of VSMD01038869.1, from coordinate 181,180 downwards.
ACTGGCACTTGGGGACCCTGTCTGGAGCATTTCCTGAGCAGCAGAACCTGCGGTTTTGGTGTGACTTGGAACACAGTGCAGGCTGCTCGCTCTAAAAATAGGCAGAAAGGCTTGAGTCTGTGGCTGCTCCAGTTTTTCCAGTTCTGATGAGGCACTTTGGTTAATAGAGATCAAGACTTGCTTAAAACCAGGCAGTGCTCCCGGCGGCTCCCTTGGACTGAGCAGAGCTTCTATCCACGTGGGTGGCTCAAGCCTTCCTCGTTCAGCTGGCTGGGGCCGGGGAGCCAGAGCCTTGCACCTCTTGCCAGAGATTTCCATCACTCCTGGGAAATCCCATCTGTTGCAGCTCCCGGCCCCAGCCAGCTTCCCAGATCAGCCCAGTAGGAAGAGCCCCCATAGTCATTCATTCCTTGTAGCATTTCCACCCTGTGATACTCTGGTCTTGCCCACACTGTTAGCAAGGGGAACTTGTTCAACTTACTCACATCTGTGTCCCCTGTGACTCGCCTGGTGACTCGCCTGGTGATGCTCATGAATGTCTGTCCAGTTACTGAATGAAAACACTAGCCATAGGTACCCAGATCCTTTTTCAAAGTGAGACAGTGTAGCCTACCATGGGTGACCTTGGCACTTAGCAATCAGACTGTCTGAGTGTGAGGCAAGACTCCACCTTTTACTAGCTGTATGATCATCATCACCCCACCTCCCTTGTGCCTCAGTTTCCCCATCTGTACAATGAGGATCATAGACTGTCACAGGCATCTGAGATCTATTGCTGTTTACAGCAGAGCTGTTTTGCAGGGCAACTGTAATATCCCTATTTTATAGACATAGAGAAAAAAATATTGGTTGACTGAAAAGAAAGCTCAGAGACTGCTCAGATCACACAGGTGACAGGTGGCAGCACCAGGACTTGAACCCAGGCCCGGCCCACCCTGGAGCCCATGCAGACTCTTGTGGGAAGCACCCAATGTGCGAATGAATTAAGGTCCTTGCTCTGATCAGGTTGGGTGACATGTTGAGTGTTTACATAATAATAGAATTCCACTACTGTGTTTGTAGCTCTCGAAGGTTCCACTTGGAACTGTTCCACTTGGTTTTCCCAGGAGACCTGGGAGATGGGCAGGGCCAGTAGGGCCACCTTTATTTTGCAGGTGGCAGGTCTGGGGATCCCAAACTTGCCCTGGGTTGCTGCTCTTTGGCCCCCAGGCCCACTGCTAACCCAGCTGCCAATAGCTCTGGACACCCTGATGGTGCCGTACAGCAGTTTCAGCATTTCCACACCTATTGTCTTGTAGTTCCTTGAATTGTAGGCTTTTGCCCATTCTTTAAATCTTCTCACTTAAAAACCCAAACTGAAAACCAAAGAAAACTCGAACCAATCCTAAGCAATATCATCAGTGAACTCATGGTTTGATATTCATTCAACAAACATTTATGGAGCACCTGCTTTCTACCTGATAGTGTGTTAGGCGCTGGGAGAACATCAGTGCAGGGAGACACACAAGGAATGAATTAGTAAATGTATGCAGTGTCAGATGGTGACATGTGATATGATGGAAAGCAAATCAGATGCAGGTGACAGAGACCAGGGGGGCAATACGATAACTGTGTACATGGATTTTCTGATGCACATGAAATCAACGCAGAACTGTTAGAATAAAAATGTCCCTTTAGGTTCCATCTGGATTTGTCTTCTACCGCCAGGATTATGCAAAATATATACTGCCATTTGGAAAACCTTCAAACCCCCCCCCCCCCAAAAGAAGGTAGATCAGATGGGAGCACCCTCTTTTTACTGAGCAGGAAACAGGTTCTGAGAGGTGTGGTGATTTGCCCAGGTTCACACAGCCAGAAGGTGCTGGAACTGGGCCCTCTGGCTCCATCTCCTGCCTCTGTCATTTTCCAAATTGGATACAAATTCTACCCCGAAAAAGAGTTTGGACCTGCGCTGGACCTAATTTCCCCATGGAGCTGGCCTGCTGATCCACATCTGACCTGGTGCTTAGCCTCCCAGGTGTGGGCTGCAGACACTTCCCAGCATACTTGGAGGGCAGGAAGTGTTGAAACTGATTGTCCGGTTGCCTCGCTCCCTTGCCCACGCTGAGCCACTGCCAGAGATAACCTGGCTGATATCTCGTGGGGAGATAGCATCTTTCCAGCCGTCTCTCCTTATAAAGCTTCCAGCCATTGGAGATGGTGATAACCTTATCTCCTTCTACAGATGTTCCTACCTGTCTCCCAACCCCTCATGCACTTGGGTTCCCCAGGGGGCCAGAGCCCCACCCACCAGTTTAAGATGAATAACAAAACAGGACTCCCCACTCATAGAACGGGCATTGGTAACATGCTGTGTCATTGAAGAGTGAGTGCTCCATTCAACGATGTCGTCTTATTTGACCTCAAAATATCTTCCTTTCATGCGAGGTATCCAGGGTTGATCAATTTCAGTTTAGGAATGGGAAGCTCAGAGAGCTCAAGTGACTTGAGTAAGGTTGCACAGCATAGACAGAGAATGGCCTTGAATTAAGATAGTCAGGATAACCTGAGGGCTGTGATGAAGATGAAATCAACACCAGTCATATAGAGGAGCCTGGCAAAGAGAAGTTGTTTGATGTTAATGCACTCACCTTCCGGGGTGAACCCCACTGTGCCAGTGTGCTGTTACTGTTATTAATATTAGTAATAGTAGTGGTGTTGTCTTAAATACCACACACCTGGGGCATGTCATGTGTCCTGTTGATGGATTGAGAAACCAGCCCCAGCAAGGTCAGAAAATAATCCTTGCTACCATTTATTAAGCATTAACCGTACGCCAGGCGCCACACTAAGTACTCTATAAAAGTATTTCTAAAGTTAAAATTATATAGACAATTTAGATCAGTGGTTCTCAACAAAGTCGGAGGGGGGCCATGTGCAGGGACATTTGATTGTCGCCGCTGGGGAGCGGAGAGGTTGCTACTGGCACATGGTAGGTAGAAGCCAAGGACACTGCTCAACGCCCTGCAGTGTGAAGAACAGCTCCTCGCACCCAAGAATGATCTGGTTCCCACTCTCCATGGTGCTGAAGCTGAGAATTCCTAGTTTAGATTCAAGTAGTTCTGCAAAGCGTGTTATATAAAATAGCCATCTCTGAGCTCCCATCTCCCTTCCCTAAAAGCAATCACTTTTGCCTTTTTTAGTGGGTTATTTTGTTTGCCTACACTTCTCGAGATAGTCTGCTGTTATTGTGACTTCTCGATGATGCTATTCTAGACATGATCTATTGCTTCTTACTACGAAGAGGAATTAGCTTCCTCTTCTCTGCCCCCACCTGTGCCTGCCTATACACATGACCTTCCCCCAGCCCCTGCCAGAGATCTGTTGTGATTTCTGTTGGATCAATATTCAGTGTTTACATTACCCTGACTGTAAATGGTGTTTGCTGCAGATGATGCAGTCAACTCGGATGACTTTTCCTTCCTGCAAAACCTTTTGTTCTCTCCGAAGTTAATAATTGCCTTATTTTTCCTTTGGCTTCATTTTCTATGTACTTTCTACTAACCCAACCCTGAAATCTTTGCCGATTGTCTAAATCTCCTTTCAAGATATTCAGACTCATCAGGGAGAAAAATCTATCCAGTTTGCCTCTTGGAAAGAGTCTCTCCCAGAGCAGGCTGTTTTGCAGAAATGGTTTTTTATGTAAGACTCATAACAGCCCTGCAAAGTAGGTGCTGTTACTATCATCGTCATTTGATGTCTGCAGAATTGGCTCTCAGAGAGGTCATTTGGGTGCTTAAGATCACACAGCAGTATAACTTGATCCCAGGACCATGTGACTCTATAGCTCTGGGATTTCTTATGTGCAGAAGGTCAATCTGTGAGGAAGTCCTTTAAAATGTCTCCTATAACTAGGTTTAAGCTGCCTCAATGAAACCGCAGTGGCTTATTCATTTCTCTATCTGTAGCATCCACTGCAAGGCCAGGCTGGATTGTGACTCCACGTATTGCTTGTTGAATGAATAAATGAAGGATTTTGAGAGGCAGTTGGAGAAGAACACAGTGCTCCTGGCCAGGAGATCAGTGGAGACGGAGCTTGGTTAGGTAACTGTGAGCGAGCTGTTAACCTCTGTAGCTTCAGTCTCCTTATCTGTAAAATGGGGCTAAGAATACCTGCTTCACAAGCAGGCACAAGAAGCTGGAAAATGCAAATACTCAGGAACCTGGAAAACACTCCATGGATGTTGCAGGGGTGTGTTAGTCACTGTGGAGGGCAGGGCGGGGAGCAGACTTCTGCAAAGCTCCTTCCTACTCTCCTCCTTTCTTTCCTTCCTTCTTTTCTTCTAAGTGAAACATGGCATCATGCACTTCCAAAGGAAGAAGAAATGCCTCACAGTTGAGAAAAAGATAGAGCTCAAGCTAGTTCTAATATGATAAAATATTTATGTTAATGTGTCATAAAAATGGATTTGCTCTTCTCCTGCCTAGTATCATTAATGGGTGAAATGTAACATCTTATTTTCCTGCCTCCTTTTTTTCCCTCCCTCTTCTAGCAGTGTACAGTTTCAAACGACTATGAGGAAACCATTTTTCACAATATATTAGATGATATTTAGTGCTTACCAGATGCCAGTCACTATTGCAAACACTTTTACACATTGACTCACTTAATTCAGAGCACAAGCCTAGGAGGTAGGTACGATCATTCTTCCCATTTGACAGATGAGGAAACTGAGGTACACATGGGCTGCTGGTTCCTACCTGTCCATTCTGACTCCAAAGTCCTTGGTCCTAACCACTCCTTTCTGCCACTTCTCGATGCTGTGCGACTTCAACTTTGCAGCTCTCAAACAGAAGCCAAATGTCCTGCGGCTTTTTATTGGGAAAAGACACCTAATATTCAGAGCTTTTTCGGCTTGCAGAAAATAGATGTGCCCTAAACTCTGAATTTCTGCAGTTCAAATTTGGGTGATGATATAGGTTTTCTAGCCAGGAGTGGAGAGACACTGGGAATCCATTTTCAGTGAGGTTTTAGGTCTTGGCTGTGCAGCACTGGCACCGGCTCAACGACAGTGGATGAAAGAGACCCTGGAGGGCACCTGGGCCAGCCAGTCCCCGTGAAGCCAGTTTTGCTGTCGTAGGAACACGCGCTTTTGGTTCCCAGACCTTCACTCTCTGGCATCTTCCTTCTCTGCCTCGCAGCTTCCATGTTGACTCTTCCTCATCATGAAGCAGGTGTTATCCTGAAGATCTCAGAGTCAGGGGCGGGCCGGGGTAGAGTTCCCAGACCTACGGCCGCCCCAGGGGCCAGCACATGCACAAATGTACATGCACACAGACACACACACACAGAAAGACACATGCAGACATACATACACAGAAACAGACATACACAGAGACACATACATGCACACAGACATGCAGATACAGACGCACACATACATACACATGTATATACACACAAACATATACAGCCACATACATGCATACAGACATACACCCAGAGATAGACACACAAACATATGCAGACACACACAAATACGCAGACACACAAAGACAGAAACACACACAGACACACCCCCCTCTGCCCATTTGTTTCTGCCACTGTTTTTAGTCACAATATCCCCAGCCCTCAGTTTCAATATCCCCGGCACACAGTAGGTGCACAGATGTCTGTGGGATGAGTAAGCGCATTAATGATTCAGTTACTCTCTTTGCCCGATCCCTGAGTATTTCGGCACTCGTTGTTCCACCTCGCTTGGACACAACTGGGCAAGAGGAGGGCTTCCTGTAGTCACTTCCGATAGACGCCGGGCTCCTTAGCATGGCTTATAGGGTCCGTGGAGATGTCGCGCCTGCCTGCTCCTTCTGCCCCAGTCCCCACAACCCTCCCGTGTGTCCAGCTCCACTCTTGGTTGTTTTAAATCTTTTCCAAGTCACAGAATTCTTTGAGGATCTGCCGGGAGCTGCAGACTCTCCTCTCCAATGCATAGACAGCTGCACGTTGCGGCACTATTCTGCATGCGACTGTTGGAGAGCTCTAAGGCCCACTTATGTATCTGCAAGGAGCGCATTAGGACCTGGGTCCGAGCCCCTACGCTGCTTAACCATTCGAGGGTGCAGGGCCAGGGAAACCAGGGTGGAGAGGTGAACGCGTCCAGGGTCACGAATGATAGAACCGAGAACCCAGTTCTCTGGATCTCGAGTTCTGGGCTTTCTCCCCCCTCACCATCCCGTGTTGATGAATGAATGCAGGTAATTAGTTAGTGCAGTGAACAATTAAATCAGACATCCCTTCAGCCTTCTCCATCCATCAAGCTCTCCGCGCCGGCAGCTGCGCCAGGCACTCAGGTTCCAGTGGTTTCTGGGGCCCAGCCTGCCTCCCTGTGGTCCCGTGTTTCTCGAGGATTATAAACGGGAGCGTTATGGCAGAGCCCTGCTGGCTGTCGCGCTGAGCGCCTGCCACAGAGCTGAGACGGCTCTTCCTCCCGCTCGCAAGCTGGGGTCAGGAGGGCACCTGAAATGGAGGCCATTTGTCCCGACGGTCGTGACGTGCCGTGTTCAGGACTCCTGGGTCGGGGAACACGTGGGCCACGCGTGCTTCAGTGCTCTGTGTTTTCTTAAGTGGCCCCATTATTTCCCCAGTTTCCCCAGCCAGAAACTGAGGCATGATGACCTGACACATCTCTCTCCTCACCCCCGCAGGCTGGCCTGTCACCGAGACTCGTCCCTTTTCACTGTGTATCCCGTCCATGCACTTCTGTCATGTTTGTCACCACCACTTTCACAAGCCAGGTCACCGTTATCCGGAGACTGGAGAACGGCCACAGCCTCCCCCAGTTGAGCGACCTGCTGAGGCAATAACTAGGCACCACTTTTCTTTTCACTTGTCACAATCCTCCGTTTGGGGCAGAAGCGTGGCGTATCAGTCAGGATACGTTGCCGTAAGAGACAACCCGTGGGTTCCAAAGAAAAGTTTATTTCCCACTCATGCAAAGTCGGCCATGGGTCTCGGTGATGCTCTGGGACAGGTGTCCCCTGTGACAGCTCAGGGGACTCTGATCTTACAGCTCCTGCCTATGAATCCCTGCTCCCCCCATTGCTACAGGGTGGAGAAAAGAGAGAGAGAGAAAAGCACGTTCAACAGCTCTGAAACGCTTCTGCTCCACAGTGACACCTGTCTCTTCTGCTCACATTTTATTGGCCACAGCGTGTCACAGGATCATGTGTAATTCAAAAGAGCAGGGGAGGAAATATGGGTGAGCCGCACTCACATCTAGTCCCTTTCCCCAGGGAGGGGGTTGGCAGAACAGGAGCTGGGAATAAGGGGTGATTTATCAGCTTTTTCATTCAAAATGTAGATCCAGCTGTGAGACAGAAAGATTCAGGAAATCTCCCCACTAAATAGAGGCCAGCTAGGGGGAGGGTTTAAAGAGAGGGAAGGAGAGAGATTGGAGAGGGGGAGAGGGAGGAGGAGGAGGAGGATAAGAAAAGAGGGAGAGAGGGAGGAAGGGGGAAGAGAGAGAAGAGGAGAGAAAAGGAGACAGAGAGGGAAGGAAGGAAAAGTGGGAGAGAGAGAGAAGGAGGAGGAAGTAAGTGGAGGAGGAGGAGAAAGATGAAGATGGGGAGGAGGAGGAGGAGGAGGGAGGAGCAGAAGAAAAGACAGATGGAGGGACAGGGAGAGAGACACAGAGGCAAAGCATTTTATCTAAGTGTACTTGTTCCATTTCCTTGAGTTGAACACTGGGACCACCCCCTTATGGACAGAGATCCAAGGTAAGGGGCACCGGTGCCTTGCTGGTCCCCTCCGATGCTCTGATCCTAGGCAGCCTTGCTCTCTCCAGTGGTGACGGAGCTGCAGGTCAGGGGTGGCTGTGAGCAGTGTCGCACAGAAGGAAGGCAGCCCCAGAGGGGGCAGGAAAGGAGCCAGTTGTGGGGGAAGGAGGGAAGGAGGGATGGAGGAAAGGATGGAGAGAGGGAGTCAGGGAGGGAGGGACAGAGGCTGGTCCCAGGATGAGGGCACTGGTGGGGCAGGGGACGTGTTGATGAGCTGACCAGATGAGGACCAAAGGGAGATGCAGCTGCATCTTACAGACCAGGTCAGGGACCAGAAGGGACATGCTATAGCCAGGGGATGAGCTACCACAGGCTGGGCAAAGGCAGGCGAAGACTAGAAGGCACAGCCCCTTCCCCACCCAGAGCTGGGCTGGCGTGTGCCTGAGCTGCCTGGAGCGGAGCAGGGAGGAGCAGCGGGATGAGGGAGATGGAAGAGAAGAAACATCCGGAATGCAGCAGAGTAGCAACCTGTGGGTTTATCTGCAAGGGCTGAGAATGCTTTTCCTGCATGGGGCCAAACAGGTGAGGTGTTAGAGATTCAATGAGCTTCTAGAAAATAAAGTAGTTTTTTCTTTGGGTGCTCGAGTCCCTTGGGGCCACTCGTGTACTACACCTGTGCTACTCAAACTGTCATCGATAGGCTAGTGACAGTCAGCAAACTGTTACTCGTCCACAATGAATAAGCGGGACCGTCTAGAAACTTTTATAGCAATTTGACATTGCTGTGACATCCAAGTGAATTTTTGTTGCATTTTACAAAAGCCTAGCTACGTGATGGATTGCGGGGAAATGGTCCTCCCCGACAGATCGTCGGAGTAGCACAGCGCTGGGTTGCTAAGTGGCTTCTCTCATTCCACGCAGGTCTCCTTCTAGTTTGTTTTCCTTAGTGGCTTCTCTAGAATGCACATAGGATCCTGATACACTTCCGTCAACAACCATCCAGGAGTTTTCCCAAACCCTTTCGGATAAAGACCAACGCCTTTGGAATGGCCTGCCGCACCCTGTGTCCTCTGGTCCCTGCCCACCCCCTAACCTCCTCCCCCCTCCTCTCTCACTGACCCCTCTCTGCTTCCTGGTCATGCTTCCTTTTACAGAGGAACTCCAAGCCTCTTCCTGCCTCAGGGCCTTTGCCTATGCTATATCCATCCTCTGCCTGGCATGCTTTGCCCTCTGTCTTGGTGGCGTTAACTCCTCTTCTGCCTTAAGATCTCAGTGCAGGAATCACCTCCTCACAGAGGTCTTCTCTGCTCCCTGAGCTAGCAGAAGCCCCTGCTTCTTGTGTTGATAACACCCCGTACTTACGTGGACACACCTGTTAGTGACCCTTAGCATGTCTACCTTCCCTGCAGGTGTGTGAACTCCAAGAGGGCGGGGACCCTGTCTCCTTGGCTCACCACCATGTCCTCCAAGCCCGACCCAGCTCTAGGTCCTCAGTAAATATTTGTAGAAGGAATGAAAGAACGAATGCAACATCAGAGCTCCTGGGACAGGCATTTGAGACTGTGAAGTGTGTTTTGTTGGCAGCCAGGCCTTTATTTAGCAAAATAGTTCCCATGCCTCCTTCCTCTGCCAGAACCTGGCAGCCCGTCCCAAGCTCCCGCTGATAAATCACTTTATTGGCACAGCAGGACAGGAAAGGACAGAGTGAGTGATGGGAGTCGGGGGCCGTGTCGCGGACGGAGGCCCGAGTTGACATGGTAACAACAGGCAGACCGATGTGGCCAGGGAGGTAGTTTGGCCTCTTGACACGTCTGAGAACGGGCCCGGGTCATTTTTCCTCTGTGCTGGGGAGCGTGAAAAGGCCAGGGAGGGAACGAGGGGAGGGGCTGGTGGAGTCTTGCTTTTCCCTCAGCATGACGGAAGAAGCTTGGCCAACAGGAGTTGTGCCCTACGTTTTGGGGCATAAGAATGCCTTTTGATATTTATTTTCCATAGATAATATATACTTATCTATTAATTATAAATTAAAGTATATTTTATTAATATTAATGCTAATTAATATTAATATTAATTGCAATATTATTTTAGATCTTATACTGTACCATGTTTTCTTTTCTTTTTTTTGTTGTTGTTGTTTGTTTGTTTGTTTTGAGACAACAGTCTCGCTTTGTTGACCAGGCTAGAGTGAGTGCTGTGGCATCAGCCTAGCTTACAGCAAACTCAATCTCCTGGGCTCAAGCGATCCTACTGCCTCAGTCTCCTGAGTAGCTGGGACTACAGGCATGCGCCACCATGCCCGGCTAATTTTTTCTATATATATTAGTCGGCCAATTAATTTCTTTCTATTTATGGTAGAGACGGGGTCTCGCTCTTGCTCAGGCTGGTTTTGAACTCCTGACCTCGAGCAATCCACCCGCCTCGGCCTCCCAGAGTGCTAGGATTACAGGCGTGAGCCACCATGCCCGGCCTGTACCATGTTTTTAAAAAGTAATTTGAGTGCTTTCAACATGAGTCAGAATGGATGGCCATAGGAGGTTAGATATGAAGACCGAGGGACCCAGTCACCTGGGTTCAAAATCTGGCTCATCCCCTATCAGTTGTGGGAACGTGGACCAGTTAGTTTATCTCTGTGTGCTTCTGTTTCCTCCTATGCAAAGTGGAGATAAAGCTGGTACCTACTTAGTAAGCTCACTCTGAGGGTTCCATGAGGTAATGCATGGCAGGCACTTAGTATATAGCAAACAATAACATCTTCTTTGATAAGAACAATCACACAACTTAGAAGTAAATAGAGAAGAGGTCAAGGCTCTACCTCCCAGCCCATTTCCCATTCTTGAAGATATAAATTCTCTTAGCCAAGTCTGCCCAGGTATTTAAGCCTCTGCGAACAGTTCAGGATGGAGATAAAGGTGAGGCAATTGAGAACAAAGAGGAAAAGCTCTTCTTATTTGGCTTCAGGGTGGGAAAAATATCCCCCTACCAATCCCTCTATAGAAAGGGTTGGGAGTCACCTGTCATCCCAAACTTTACTCACCATGCTATGGCTTCTTCCTTTTATAGTCTGGAAAGAGGCAGAGGTAGGGGGTGAGCATTGGGGGTGGTAGGGTTAGGTTTACTTCTCCTGGTAAGCCTCCGAGGTAGGTGTCAGACTTCAAAGTTAGGTGGCTCTTTTTAAAAACATAGAGGTTCTTTCAGATTCCTTTGGTATAAGCTTCAGGCCCTTGTCACAATTTTGGAGCATTGGTTCATTCATTTGACATGTATTTGTCAACATCCTACTAATGTGCTGGGGTCTAGGGCTACATCAGTGAACAAAGCAGGTTAAAATCTCGGTCTTTGTGGCACTCACATGATGATGGGGTAAGACAACGACAAACAATAGAAATAAAATGATCATTATATTGATGGCTGCAAGTGCTGTAGGGAAAAGTAGGCAGGGAAGGAGTGTTGCAATTTTAAATAAAGTAATCAGAGAGAAGCTTACCAAGAAGACAGCATTTGAGCAAAGATCTGAAAAAGATGCAGGAACGAGCCAGGCAGACATCTGGGGCAAGAGGGCGGCGGCTCTTACATTTGGTTCTATTGCATGTACGTAGTTTAATCAAATAATACAAATCACAGATAAAACACAAGAGTTAAAAGAGAGGAGATGTTTCTGTGAACGCTAAGTTAAATGCTTTAAACAAACTTGAAAAGATGAGTTGCAAAGAAATGCTGTCAAATTTGGGGACAACAACTGAGAAATTGGCACCCAAAATAAAGCACAAATCTGAAACTGTGCTACACTCAGGTTACTTCACGGGTAGCTTTAAAGTGTTCCACTCTGAGGAAACTGGAATTGGATATCAAAGGTAATGCATTATGATTTTGATTTGTGCAAGAAAGAGGAAAGGGAATTCCATTAAGGCTTCTATGTTCTCAGACAAGACCTTCTCCCTACATTAAAAGATTGGTGAACAAATGACAATGCTTTGTTTCAGGTTAAATGAAAACATTTAAGAAATGAATGCAGTGTGTTTTATGAGTCTTTGCTTTGGCTTTCTTGAACAACCCACCAAGTCCTCGCTCTGATTTTGGGAGCAGGCCAATTCGCTGCACATCAATAAGCTGAAAGCTATTTTTCTGAAAATCAATGTGTCAAACTAGCATTCCTCCTCCCTGCCCAAATCCATCCAGTTTTTTTTTTTTCTTTCTTAGAGCTCATTGCAGAGAACAGGCAGGAGAGGAAGGGAATGTATGAAAAAGAGGAGATGATGTGAAGTCGATAAGCCAAATTCAGGAGATCCAGCTCAGGTTCAAATGGCAACTTACCGTGAGACTTTGGGCAAGTCATTTTAACTCTTAGAACCTTGGTCTCTTCATCTGTAACATGGGCATATAATAGAATCTACCTGATAGTGTTCTTGTAAAGATTAAATGAGGTAGTGCATACAAGGTGCTTAGTACACTGCCTGGCATATTGTTAAGTTCTACAGTTAAAATAACTGTAATTATTTTACTATTGACATGCACTGAAACTTGAACTGTTACAACTGTATTTGGTGGCAGATCATCTCTTATGAAGCCCGGAGTAGACAAACTGGAATAGACTCAAAGCATAAGAGGGCATTCTACCAACAGAAGAATAAACCTCAGGAGGAGACAGGGAGGCGTTGACCTCAAGTGGTCCATGTGAGGGTTGTCTGTGAGGTCTCAGAATCCCATGTGGGGTTCAGCCAGCAGAGCCTCATTTTGAACAAAGAAAGGTCAGCCCCAAACTCTGCAAGTCCGCCTGGGATTGGGACTTGGCACTCAGAGTCCCAGACATCAAACATTTGTAGGTGGACCCAGGATATGGTGCAGTTGGCAGCATCTGCAGATATATCTTTGTGGACTTTGAGAGATGTGTAAAGAGACCACGTACATGATCTTGGACTCCTGGGTGCCCTCCATCTGGGTCCTATCCCACCCCGGTGGTCTGTGGCCTTATAGGATGACCTCTGACCGAGCATTTCCTAAGCTTAGTTCTGCAGTGTTCCTTAAGATGATAATGGATACTCTGTCAAAAGGTTCCCATGTCATATAAATCTGGGAAATGTAACATGCCATATAGAAAAAATGATTACCGAGGAGAGGTGACCATTAGGTGCAGGAAGCCTACTAAGTATTTTCCAGGGTTTGTCTCACTTAATTCCCTCTTGTCCCAGTGAAGCAGATACTATTATTATCTCCATTTCACATGCCAGGAAATGAAACATCGAGGAACAATGCAGAGAGACATTAGTTAACTTGCCCAAGGTTGCACAGCAAGTGAGCAGAAGAACAAATATTTGAATTCAGGTTTTTGACTCTAAAGCTTCTGCTTTTAACTTGAGCTTTTTAAAAAAATTTTGGCTTACAATGGGGTGACTTGGGAATGTATCCAGTGCCCCACCTAGGCATTTTTTGAGCTAAGCATAAGCCTTTGTTTTCAAACTCAGAAGCATATATAGGTAAATGCAAAGCATGCTCTATCCCTGTTGGTATCTTATGTCTATTTGAAAGAATGGCAGCTGTTTCTGTCTCCAGAGTCAACCTGTGCCTCTTTTCTATATTTAATCCAGAGTTAGCGTACCAAAGGTCCTGAAAAGTCCTGCAGTAAAGAAATCTCTTTACCTTTCGGTAACCCATTTTTCCTCCAGAGACCCTTCCTTGCCTCTTATTTTCTTCAAAACGGTTATTAACATCTGCAGGAAGAGTATTCCATGAAACACATTTTGAGTAATTCCTTTTTGTAAGGATGGCATTTAAGGCTATGTGTAATTTATTTCCCAAGTTGGGAAGCAAAACCGTTTCATCCTGCATCCCCTGCTGGCAGTGAATAATAGGTCAAGAGTTCTTTCCTTACATAAAGGGCAACATAAAATAAACTGAGACATACCCAGGAAAAATCTTCTAGAAGATATTGTTCTAGGGATTAGCTACTTGGAATTTCACAACAGGGAGGGCTTTCGCAGGAATGGCAAATCATGATTTATTGACATACCCTAAAATTTTCAATGTGTCATAAAGGGAGACTTGACAAGAGGGAACCTCTTAAGAGTCTTGGATGACATTTGCTTGAAATTGGCTTACGATATTTTCATGTCTCCTTTGCAGACCTAGTCCTGGATGACTACGTGAGTAATATTTTCCTTTTGAAAGCTTTTCATTCTTTATATCGTTTTCTTAGTCCTTGCGGCGAGATTGCTTAGGGGGCTGTATTCATTTCTAATCCGTCGAAAAGAAAGCTCGTCTCTCCTGGAGACTTTAAGTTCTGCAAAGCATGCAGGAAAATGATAGTGTCAAGCAGTCGCACACACTTTAAATAGCTATCAATATAGATATAAAACTGTAAGGCATGTGAATAAAAAGCTCCTTGGGCACTCCAGAAGGGATGGTAAGCTTGTGGGAACACGTGCAAGCGCCCGAAAGATACGACCTGTATAAATGGATTATTGAGAAGTGGTGTCACAGGAGTCCTAGCCGATCATGAAACTCGTTCTCTTTCCTCCTAGGCACACAGACGCACTACATTTCCCAGCCTCCTTTGCAGCGGGCGTGCCATGTGACCGAGTTCTAGCCAATCGAATGTAAATAAATAATACCAACCACCTGGCCCATAATAACCTCCACCCACAATCCCTCTCATCCTGTTCCCACACTGGCAATGGTGGAAGCCCTTTTGTTTTTGAAGATGGTGAAGCCAGAAAGGCGGAAGTGTTCTGGGTCTGCCCACATACAGCTTTGGGATGTTAGTAGAGTGAGAAATAAGCTTGTATTACATTTGAGCTTTTATACCTTTTAAGGATTATTTGGTACCATGGCTGGAAGACTAGACAGAGAGTTTGTTCTTGGTGGTGTTTGGCTGCCCTGCTTCCTGGAAAAGGGCATTATGTACTTGGAAGTTCGTGGGCTGCAGAGTGAGACAGACGACGGTTAAAATCTTGACTTTGTCGTTCACTTGACTCTGATCTTGGGCAGGTTCTTTAATCTCCCTCAACCTTGGTGTTTTTTTTTTTTTTTTTTCTTTAGAAAACAGAAATAACATTTACCTTGAAGGCTTGTTTTGAAAGGTAAAGAAAAGGCATTTAAAATTGCCTGGCACAGTGACAGGCATATTGTAGGTGCTCACTAAATAGGTAGCTGTAGTAATTGACTTTTCCAATCACTTTTTAAAGGAATTCTATTCTCCTGTTTTAGTTCTGCAGGGTATAATAGTTGATCCCCTCTGCAAATCTCCAGCATCAGATAAGCTAAAAAAAAAAAAATCACAAAAAAATGGAAAGAGGAAATGTTTGCTCTGTTTTCTTTTCAGTTCACCGTTATTGTAATTAATTAAATAGTTATTTGAGTAATGATCAGTTGAGTATCTCTTTCCCTTTCCAGGCAGGCTCTGCAAGGGCAGGAATTATGTCTGTTTTGGTCTCATGGGTTTGGCCCAGCCTAGCACTTAGCCTCATCCAAGGCAGAGAGTCAAAATATACTTGCCGAATGCACGAATTGATGAGGATGTGAATCTTCTACCTGTAAATCTTCGCAGGCCTCCATAAATACTCAGCCCAAACCTAGGCAGAGGAGAGACGCCGCAAGGCCAACCAGCTCAAAGATGTCTTTATCATTGGCATGCCTGAAATGATGCCTTGAGAGTCACTCTTTGGGTTGTAAGCAGAAGTTACAAGCTCGTGGCCTGTATGCCAAATCCAACTCATCAGTGTGTTTTGCTGGTTCTGTTACTGTATTTTGATAATTTGAATTTATTGCCAGCATTTAAAACTTGAGATAGTTCACACGAAAAGCCACATTTTCTGCTTCTATTGGAAAAGCAGTTCTACCAGCAACTCTGGACTTATTCCAGCATGGCGGGAAGTGGCTGGTGTTGACCAACAGTGTCCTCACTCGGGCTGTGCCCTCTGGCTCACCCAAGACCCCGTCAAGCCCACTCTAGCCTGCATTTATGTTACCAGCTTGGGTCTTGAGTTTGCAGTCCCCCCGCCCCCCGGATTATCCCTTAGTGCACTCATGCATTCATTCAACAGATATTTATTTATTTATTTATTTTTTGAGACAGAGTCTTGGTTTGTTGCCCAGGCTAGAGTGAGTGCTGTGGCGTCAGCCTAGCTCACAGCAACCTCAAACTCCTGGGCTCAAGCGATCCTCCTGCCTCAGCCTCCTGACTAGCCGGGACTACAGGCATGTGCCACCATGCCCGGCTAATTTTTTTTTCTATATATATATCTTAGTTGGCCAATTAATTTCTTTGTATTTATAGTAGAGACGGGGGTCTCGCTCTTGCTCAGGCTGGTTTCGAACTCCTGACCTCGAGCAATCCGCCCGCCTCGGTCTCCCAGAGTGCTAGGATTATTATAGGCGTGAGCCACCGCGCCCGGGCAGATATTTCATTTAGATGTTGGTGAAAATGGAGGATCCCCCAAAATGTTACCCATTTGTCCTAATCTCAAGGTAGTTATGAGGTGCTTGAGTAATAAGACACATATGCATATAGTCAAACCCTAAAAACATTAATTGATAACATAGTTCAACTGCAGTGGGTTAAATAAAATGAAAAAAATGTATGTTTTCCCAGAAGCTCAGAATGTGACCTTATTTGGAAACAGGGTCTTTGCAGATATAATTGGGATGAGTTCATACAGGATTACAAGGTCCTTAAACCCAATGACTGGTGTTCTTATGAGAAGGTTAGTGGGCACACAGAGACGCACAGGGTGGAAGGCCGTGTGAAGGTGGAGGTAGAGGTTAGAGTGATGTTGCTGCAAGCCATGGAACACTTGGGGGTACCAGAAACTAGAAGAATCATGGGAGGGTTCTTGTCTGGAAGCTCCAGAGAAAGCATGGCCCTGACGACACCCTAAATTTGGAATTCTAGCCTCCAGAGTTGTGATAGAATACATTTTGGTTGCTGTAAGCCACCAAGTCTGTGCTAATTTGTTATTGTCGTGCTGGGAAATTAATACATCAGTAATATCAACATATAACATGATATTGTACACATATGTAAATTTAGATATTCAAAAAAGAAGGTGGTTGAAGTTATGCTTACCGTCTTCATATAAGAGGTAAGATTTGAATGGAGGCTTCAGAAACCAATAGGAAGGAGAAAATGAGGAATGAACCAGACGAGGCTGCACTGTGGTCATGAGTGGGGGTGTTGGTGTCAGCTAGGTGCGGTGCCCATTCAACTGTGTGACCTCAGGCCATTATAACCCATTTAAGCCTCCCTTTCCTCATCTGTACGATGGGGACAGTGATACTTGCAAAGCATGTTTGTGATAAGGATTCAGTAATGTATGTAAGGCATTTAATATGGTGTTGGCCATTAATACCTGCTCAATAAATGGGATATTATAATTATTTTGAAAGCATGTGAGAATGACAGGTTAGAGACCAGTAGAGCACAAAGCACGTCACTTAATAATACTTCACACATACACGGCATTTGTCCTGGAGTATCCACTTGCCACTCTAGATTTACTTTCTCTTTCTCTTTCCCACTCTGCTCCCCGGGAGGTTTAACTCCATGGATGGCATCAGCCAAACTCCCTTGCCCTCTGGTCTTTTGCTGAATGCATCTAATAAGAAGGCAGGGGCAGGAGATCAGTGGGAAGGAGGAGGGAGGGATCAGGCATTGTTCCTGCATCTTGCTAACTCCATTCCTGTGTACTAAGCATGTCGTTTTATGCTGATGCTTTGATATCTTGGGGCCTTGCTGTCCCTGAAGACAATAAATGCACCCCTATCCCCTAGGGTTAGGTTGTTCCTAGAGAGAGCAAACAACTCACTCCAGGAGTGCACCTCTCCTATGCAAACCAACCAGTCCAAGCCCTTAGTCCCAAGCACCTCCTTAATCAGCCTGTCACACTCTGGGTCAGTATCCACCTGCCCTAATCACCCCTGGGCCAGGTACCAGAGAACTGGGGAAAGCCTTTATGCCCCAGAGCCTGGCGAAATTATTCAAATAAGCCAATCCTAAACCTGTTTACCCAGCCTCGCTGTGGTTCCTTCCTGTGGAAACCACAAGAAAGGCTCTTGCCCACGTTTTCCCCTCGCTCTCTCTGCCTCCTGACCTATACTGCCCCCTGTGACCCCGAATGGCGTGGTGTGCCCCTTTTTCTTTTATTTCATCATATTATGAGGGTACAAATTTTAAGGTTTCAAATAATGCCCTTGTCCCCCCTCCCCCTACAAGTCTGAGCTTCAAGCGTGACCATCCCCCAGACAGTGCACATCTCACTCATTATGTATGTACCCGCACCCTCCCCCTCCCACCTGCCCAATACCCAATTAATGTAGTTCCTATGTGTCCACTTAGTTGCTGCTCAGTTAATACCAGTTTGCTGGTGAGTATATGTGGTGCTTGTTTTTCCATTCTTGGGATACTTCACTTAGTAGTATGGGTTCCAGCTCTATCCAGGAAAATACAAAAGGTGCTATATCACCGTTGTTTCTTAGAGCTGAGTAGTACTCCATGGTATACATATACCACATTTTATTAATCCACTCATGAATTGATGGGCACTTGGGTTGTTTCCACAGCTTTGCAATTATGAATTGTGCTGCTATAAACATTCGAGTGCAGGTGTCTTTGTTGTAGATTGTCATTTGATCTTCTGGGTAGATGCCCAGTAATGGAATTGCTGGATCAAATGGTAGATCCACTTGTATCATTTTAAGGTATCTCCATATTGCTTTCCACAGAGGTTGAACTAGTTTGCAGTCCCAGCAGCAGTGTAGACTGTGAGGAACAAACTGACTTTTCAAAAGCCATTATCTCCCGATCTGTTGGCCTCACCATACCTGAATGTAATGAAAGCTACATCTTAAAACACCTGCTGAGCTAGGATTCACCTGTGGCCACAGCTAATGTTGGGCAGCTCCTCTACCCTGTCACCGCTGTCACCAGGTTCTGTCCCCATCACTCTTTCCCCTCACCCCTTCGTGGCGGTAACAGCTTCCTGCTGTTGCAGGTTCCTGGGCTCCTCCCAGTCCCTCGATGGTTCCATGAGCCATTCCCAAACCTCCACAAACAGTCCTTTCACCAAATGTTCTTCAGATGACTGAGTATGCCAGCAGCTCGATTGGTAAGCATTTTGAAGTTTCCAAAGCATTTTTACAATATCTGAGATTGTGAAAATCTCAGAGATTTTCTGAGATTCACAGTATCTTTGTAAACTGGGTACGTTTACTCTTATTTTACAAATGAAGAAACTCATGTTCTTTGGGGTTAACCAACCTGCTCAAAGTCAATCTTTTGTCTGCAAATCTGGCACTCTTTCCAACATACCCCTCTGACTAGATCTGTCTTGTTCACTGCTGTATATCCAACTGCAGTGACCGGTATGTTGTAGTTGCTCAATTAACATTTCTGGAACAGAATAAAACAAATGATCAGAAAGTGAGGTCTTGAAGGAATGGGACCGAAGATGGGGAAAGTCTTTCCTCGTGTAGGGAGTCTGGGAGTACCCCCAGCACAATGCCTAGGATATAGTAGATGCTCAGTAAATACTCGTTACATGTTGAATGACTCAATAGGATCATTTCTCACCGTATACTAAAACAAAATAAATACATTAAAATATTACTGCATTTAGTCCAAAATATACATTTAAGAAACATTTCATCATCTCATAATTAGGATGCTTCTTGCTATCGGCAGCCTCTTGTAATCACTGCCAGCTAGACAGCCATTGTTATATGGTTGTCAGTGTCTGAACATTTGCAAGTTTGGTTCTTGTTCCTGGTGGCCTGATTGGACAATTGGCTCCATAATGTTTCAGTCCACAAACTGTTAAGAAGCATTTGAGGAAGAACCACGAATTCTGGTTGTTGTCTGAACACTTTCCACTGATACTTCTGGTAAGACGAAGAAAGTGCCAGTATCAAAACTTGCAGTCTAGGGCAAGCAGCATGGAAGAAAACTCTGGTGACAATAGGACAGCCTCTAAATAAAAAACCGTATCACTAATGCAATGCTGTGGTGGATGACATTGTGTGAAAAAGCAAAACAAAACATGAGCGTCCTTGACTGTGAGTCAAACGTGATTTAGAAGCACTGGATTCTTTTTTTAAAAATTTTATTTATTTTTATTTTTTTTTAGAAGCACTAGATTCTGAATGTAAAAGAACTTTAGGAACATCCTACCAATTTCTTTTGTTTATAGTTCCCTTTTTATGAATGCATGAGAGTAATGTGATAAAACATCTGAAGAAATAAGTCTAAAAGAGCTCTTTCAATAGGTATACAATAAAAATTATAAGGAATAAGAAAGCCTCATGCCATTGTTTAATCGCTAGTGTTTTTTCTTTCTTGGGGCTACATAAAATAGTGGTGAGTCAAAGGGGAATCTCACGAATATAACGTTGAATGATAGGAGTCATAAACAAAAGATTCTGTAGTGTATGATGCTACTTACATAAAGTTCAAAAACACCCGGCAAAACCAAGATATATTGTTAAAAGTCAAGGCAGGTGCCATCTTTTAGAATGCAGGGAACGTTAGCGGGGTTCTGGGAGGCTGGCACTGTTCCATTTCTTGACCAGGCTGGAGGTCACACAGATGTTCATTTTGTGATTAGTCACTCAGCTGTGCATTTATGTTTCATGCACTTTTCTCCGTGTGAGTTATGTATGCCTCAATAAAATCTTTAGAAATGGTGTGTCTTGCCATTACTAGCATCTTAGATTTGATGAAATGCAGAAAAATTTATGTGTTTGTGTGTGTGTGTGTGTGTGTGTGACTTTGTTTTTCTCTATTTCCATGTGCATATACTCCCCTAGTTAGTCACAAGTATCTGTTTTGCCTGGAGGAGAATTAGGGTTGATGTAGCAGGACTATAAAAAGAAATATGTGTATATATTATAACAAATATTTGTACACATGTTATAACAAATATATATACAGATGCTCTTCAACTTACCATAGGGTTACCTCTCGATTAACTCATCATAAGTTGAAAATGCATTTTATGCAGCTAACCTACTGAACATCCTAGCTTAGCCTTGTCTATCTTGAACATGCTTGGGAAATTTACATTAATCTCCCGTTGGGCAAAATCATCTGGGAACATAGCACACCGTAGAGTATTGGTTGTTTACCCTCGTGACGGTGTGGTTGACGAGGAACTGCAGCTGGCTGCTGCTGCCCTGCACTGAGAGAGCATCGGACAGACTACGTATCGCTAGTCCAGGAAAAGATCAAAATTTAACATTTAAAGTGTGGTTTCTACTGAATGTGTAATGCTTTCACATCATCATAAAGTTGAAAAAATGTAAGTCAAAGCGTTGTAAGTTGGGGATGGTCAGTGTAACAGACACATATATCTAATAAAAAAATACAACAAATATAATAGATATAAACTATATAATTTTTGGCTTGCAAAATAAGCTCTTGCTTATCCAAAAGGAAGGGCTTTAGAGGAGGAGGGCACATAGTTTATGCCATAACTGCAAACGAGAGAATGAAGAAGGGGCAGCAGACGGTGTCGCTGCCCATTGTCCACTTGAGGTGAGAGTCACCAGGCCTGGAGAGGAGTGGGGATGGTGGTGGGTATAGAAGAGGCACTAAGAAGAAGGCCACATGTGGCACAACTCATGCAGAATAGAGGAGAATTAAAATTGAGCTATAGCCAAGCACTTTCTGAGGTGGGGCTAGGTTTGGTCCTTTTAAGAGTCTAAAAGGAGTTACAATCTTTATTTCTAGGTACTAGTGTATTTTTTAAAATAGTTTTTGCTTCCTTGTACATTCTAAATCTGTCACAATTAGCATATATTACGTTTGTATTAAGAAAAGGGCTATTTTTAATTTAAAATACAGGCTAGAGTTCTACCCTATATTAGGTTGTATATGGAACTGGTGTCTAGTGGTGCATGTGGACGCTCTTACAGGATGTATTAACAGCATCTTAAATCTTCTATCTCCAATGTAGTATTCTTTTTTTTTTTTTTTTTTTTTGAGATAGGTCTTACTCTGTTGCCTAGGCTAGAGTGCAGTGGCTTCATCATAGCTCACTGCAACTGCAACTCCTGGGCTGAAGAGATCCTTCTGCCTCAGCCTCCCAAGTAGCTGGGGCTACAGGCACATGCCATGACACCTGGCTAATTTTTAAATTTTTTGTAGACACGGGGTCTTGCTCTTGCTCATGCTGGTCTTGAACTTTTGGCTTCAAGTGATCCTCCTGCCTCAGCCTCCCAGACAGGCATGAGCTACCCGTGCCTGGCTGAATGTAGTATTCTACATTCACCTAAAGTTTCCAGTTGAGAGAGCTATATGCAAACCCATCATTTGGAATCGTCCAAGCTTACAGTTGCCCTAACTCTCTCTTCATGTCTTTTATCTTGTATAGCATAAGTATGACTGTACAGAACTTTGGACAGATGTGATCTGTTGGAGACAAACATGAATTTGGTTTAAAATGCTCCTTTTTCTCCAGTGGCAGCAGCTTTTCTTTCAACTGCTACCTACCAGAGCACGTCGACATATGGTGCCCATCTCCATCCCTCTCTGAGTGCCTTGAGGATACTAAGATGTATAGAAAAATAAAACAGTCCATGCACTCAGGGAGTTCACAGTCTTCCAGGGGAAGCAGATTGTATACAACAAACCAAAATATAGTATGATGATTATTATGATAGACGAGTGGAGGGACATATTTTCCTCCTTCTACTCCCACCTTCCTGTGGCATATATTAAGGCTAATATAACAGTAGGAGATAGACACTCTTTTAGCATAATGATGCATAAGGGATGGCCTAGCAAGAGGCTAATTGTGGCAGTGTGATAGATCTGATTGCTTCTTTGATAATCCACAGTGAGGGAAGCCAGGCCGAGTACCTCTTCTGTCCCCAAAGGATCTGAGCTTCCTTCCTACTCCTCAACCTCTGACCCAACAGCGGAACAAAAGGAGGATACAAATGGCTAAAAAATTGCTCTGGAAACTGAACCCAAGAAGAATGAGCAATGGCTTGAATAAATTCAGGAGTGGAGAAGTAGAGAATGAGGGTCTGAGTAGAAGAGGGTTTGAGTTAGATACTGCCTCATGATATATATATCACTCCTGAGAATCAAGAAGAAAACCCCTATACACACTACAGTAGCTCATAGCCATTAGCATAGGGTTGTAATAGAATAAGAAACAATTCCAAAATCTTTATCCTCTTGGGAGTCTGTAAGGATTGGAAAATACCACCCAAAGCTCAAGTAAAATATTGCTTGTATAGTCTTCTAGACTCACTATGAGGGATTGACTGTCTATGCATATTTTTATGGGCTTTACAATCACACCCTTCTGGATAAAGGGTGTAGTTTTGGGATTATAGAGTTAAGTAATATGTAGATACCTTAAAGAGCTAAAAGTAGAACTACCATTTGATCCAGCAATCCCATTACTGGGCATCTACCCAAAGGAAAAAAAGACATTCTATAAAAAAGAAATCTTCACTAGAATGTTTATAGCAGCACAATTCACAATCGCAAAGGTGTGGAAACAACCCAAGTGCCCATCAATACATGAGTGGATTAATAAAATGTGGTATATGTATACCATGGAGTTCTACTCAGCTGCAAAAAACAATGGTGACTAGCACCTCTTGTATTATCCTGGATGGAACTGGAGCCCATTCTACTTAGTGAAGTATCACAAGAATGGAAAAACAAGCACCACATGTACTCACCATCAAATTGGTGTTAACTGATCAGTCAGTATTTTTCAAACGTATATAATATATCAAGCATCTACTGTGTTCAAAGCGCTGTCCTAGGTGCTGAAGACTCAGCTGTTCACAAAACAGAAATCCCTGCCCTTTTGGAACTTACTCTCTGTGGGAGAGACATAATGTTATGGGAGCACAAAGGAGAAAGTGATGATTAGTACTGGAGGGAGGAGGAGTCAGCAAGGCTTTCTAAGGAATAAACATTTGAGCTGGACCTTGGAGGATGAGAAAGGCATTGCTATGAGAGAACGAGGCAGAAGGCAGGGGGAGAGCAAAGGCTTAGAGGTATGTTCTCAGGTGTGTTCAGAGACTGTGCATGGCTGGACATGGGCTCCACCTGAAGAGGCTGATAATTGGCTACACCTGGGATGACTTGGCCCCACAGTCAATTTTGGTTGGGTGAGCACAGAATTTTTAAAAGCCTGAATTTAAATGTTTTTAGAGGTACTTGCCTCTCAGCTCACTGCAGCCCCTACCACTTCTCTTTTTCCTCTCACTTGGCACATCGGCCTGTTTCTCTCACATACATCAAGTACACATAGTGACCTCTGAAGGCATTTGGGTTTCTGACTCATTGCTTAGTGTGATTTTTAATTTTAAAATAATGTTTATAAAGTATAAACCAAATATAGCAAAAAGCACCATACCCCCTTTTGGTCACTACCATCCCCAAGGTCTACACTCCTATTCTAACAGAATATTTTGCTTGGATTTGAAGTTCATATAAAGTGAGTCATGCACTATATTCTTGTGCTTGGCTCCTTTCACTCAACCTTATATTTGTCTTATCCGTCCATCTGATTGCCTGTAGTTATTGTTTGTTCATTCTCACTATTAGACTCCATTATATGACTAAACCACAGTATATTTTTTCATTCTACCATTGATGGGCATCTTGGGAGTTTCCAGTTTGGGGCCACTGTAAATAGTGATGCTATGAACATCCTTACATGTCTTTTAGTGAACCCACATGTGTATTTCTGTTAGGCATATATCTGGGAGTGGGATGACTGGGTCACCAGGTATGCATATGTTCAACTTTATTCATAAAGTTTAGTAAAATGCCAAATAGCTTTTCAAAGTACTTGTGCAAATTTACATTTCCACCATCAGTGTGTGAAAACTCCAGTTTCTCCTTATTTTCAGGTTGCCTAGAGGTTCCATTATATGTTGGGGAAAAGAGAGAGACAGAATTGGAAAAATGGGCAACAAGAAGATGTTGCAGGATTTTAAGAAAGGGTGCTACTGAATTTATTTATTCATTTGTTCAACAAATAATGAATATTTGTTACATATTTGGCACTATAATAGGCTCTGAGAATACATCTGTAAAAGTAAGAACAGAATCCTGTCCTCATGGAGTTTATAGTCCATTGAAAACAAAAATCATTCACAGAAAGCAGAATTGCAGTACCGGTGCCAAGCCCTTGTTTTCTTATTTCCATTCCACTTCTGGCCTGCAATTGATTTCCTTTAGGCCCTGTCCAACTTCCTCCATGCCACAGTCTGCTGGACCCCAGCTAATTTGACTGGCTTCCTTGGGGATTATTGATTGCCTGGACATCTGGATGCATTTGGATCCCAAACTCCAATGTCACTCCTGGAGGTCAATTAATGTGTGGCCTGAGTCTTTGCAGATTGATAATGATTCCAGATTTTTGATTGATCGCCTCCCTTTCTCTGGCTGAAGGCAAGCTGCAAAAGATGAGGTCTGCACCTCTGCCACTGCAGAATCCTCATTAAATTCACGCCCCTCCTTCCTGATTATCCAAACCATTCTCTTTTTTTAGGAACATCTTCCTGGTACACACTTTACTCCCATGATTCTGTTTTTAAAGCTTTTTCTTGCTTGAATCATTATGCCTGTCCTCTAGAGATGATAAATCAGGTTTCTCATAAATACTCAGGCATGAAAAATAATAATCCAGTTGGCAGAAGGGGAACCCACATGGTAAAGACTTACGCCACAGCCCAAGGTGAAGAAGTTGTCTATGTCGCATCACGGTGATTGCTGGGACTGGAACTGGACCAAACAGGGGAGGGTTTAGTGGATCATGTGATGTTGGCGTGGGGCGAAGTTCACAAAACTTTACCCTATATTTATTCAACCCCAATTTATTAAGTAACTACTGTGTGCTAGGCATTTGTTCTGGGCACTGACAACCTATTGGTGAGCAAGTTATGGTATCTGCCCTTGCAAAGTTCAGAGTCTGGTAGGAGAGACAGATGTGTCAACAAAAATATAATGCAGTATGTAAGTACTATCAATGGGGAAGTCCAAAGTGCTATGGGATTATAAAGAAGGGGCATTCACCCATGGAACAAAGAAGGCTTCTTGGAAGAGGAGCCACTCAGCTGAGACTTCAGAGACCTATAAGAGTATGAGAAAGTAGGGGAACGTATTACAAGCAAGGGGAACAGCATATGCAAAGGCCTAGAAGAAAGAGAACATAGCGATTTTGAGGGACATATATGAGTTCGGTATAACTGGGTGGGGCATATGTGGTTAGGTGAGGAGACATCACAGTTTAGAAGTGGGCAGGGACCAGGTGGGCCTTTTAAGCCAGAATAAGAAATTTGGACTTCTTATATCAGAGGGGGAAATGGGATGGGGTTTTAAGTAGCAAGAGTAACATGTTTAATTTTGTACTTTAGGGAGATTGCTTTAGTTGCAGTTTGGCAAAAGAATGGTTCTCTGAGTGCTGTAATAATTGGGCAGTTGGGGAGTGGTTGGACCCATCTGATGTGGCAGAAAACATTTTAGGCTTGCTCTTGGTTATCAGTTTGTTGCTTTAGCAGATTCTCTTTGTGCCTCTCCCCTACATGCCCTTGGCTGTCACCATTCTGCACATGCTTAGCCCAAGGCTTCCAACAACCAGCACTGTGTCTCTGCCTGGTGGCTTTCTCTGGTGACTGGATCCCAGTGTGTCTATGCCCAGGAAGTGCCAGACGGTTAACACTCCTTGGGATTGGCTCCCAACCAGTAACTGGTGGGAGTTGGTGGATAAGCTCTCCAGCTCCCTCGCTATTCCAGATGGGATAACTCTGCCTGCCTGCAGCGGCAACCTGCTCAAGAACACAGTTTATTGGCTTATTTCCTATCATTGTCTGCCTTACCCCAACCCCTACTGTGTTGGATCCTGGGATGCACCATCCAGATGGTCTGTCACCGGTGAACTTGTTGCCCCAGCTGCTGGGAGTGCTGTTGGCAGATGCCCTTCATCTCGTGGTCCCTTGAGGGATCACCTCAGCTACGGAGAGCTGCCCTGTCCAAGGACACATCTCGTTCTGCAGAAGCCTACTTCCAGTGACTGAATGATATGGGGTTACAAAGATTTAGCCATCCCAGCAAAACTTGGGCCAGCTCTGAAGGTCTGTCCTAGCTCCAGAGCTCCCTGAAGGGTTGGCTGAGGCTATGGCTGGGCCTGCATGGTGGCTCACCTTCTCCCCATGCCCATCCCTGTTTCCTTCCCCTTCCTTCCATATGCTGAATCCAAGGGCTTTCCTTAAGAAACATCCTGCATGCTAACTCCATCTCAGAGTCTGCTTCCCAGAAAATTGAGCCAGGAACATCTATCATCCTGGGATCACCTCTCAAATAAGCTACTTGAGTCCTTGTCTCTCCAGCTTTTTCTGGGAACACAAAATCCAAGGCAATACTACATTTTGCTAATGAGCTGGGTAAACAAACTTGGCCTAGCCTGACTTATAAGGCAGGATGGAAAATACATGAAAGGCCAGTGGCTTTGGAAGGACATGATTAGGACAGGGCTATTTCTTTGGATATGGCCACATATTAAGTGCCAATTACCCCCACTTCCCAGACTTCATTGTTGCAATCTCTGATCATTACTACATAAATAAATGCCTTCTGGATTTTCTCTAAAGCATGCTCCATAGAGTTGCTCGTGTGAGCTCAATTTCAAGTTAATGCTGCATTTTAAAGTGCCTACCCTCTGACTTTTATTCAGGGGCTCATTTGGGGAACCACTGTGTGTTTTCTCTGTCCACAATTTTGTGACATATCCTATGGCCTGTTTGAGCAGTCACACCAACTTCTCGTACTCCAGTTTCACCCACTCTGGGGTGTGGCTGGTACAGCACATGTCACTGATGCCCCACCCTATGTCCCCCTCAGCCCATCTTGATTCACCTGAAGCTGTGGGCAGCTTCCACCTGCACCTGTCTTCTCTGTCCAAGAGCTTTCTCTGGCACCAGGGAGAAGGGGACTCGGAGTCAGTGCCCAGGGTGCCAACACAACCATTGAGGAGAGGGGCATGGGAATCATTGGATAAATGCCCCAGTCTCCTCATCTTCCAGTGGGACCATTTTGAGGTGCATTTACCATTATTTCTCAGAAGACTTCTAACAGGATTGAGCCCTAGTTGCCCACAATGGTAATCAACTCATTAACATGTACTTTGTTGGCTCTTACTTAGCCTTCCCTTCTCACTTTCCCACTTCCCTACTTGTGCTTCCTCAGATCACCTTCCAGATAAACTACCTGCATCCAAGTCCAGTGCCTGATTTGGGGAAGCCCAAACTAAAACAATTGCCTGTCTCTAAAGTGAAATGCATCCATCTCAGATAGCCTCTATTTTTTTTAGTAGGCCATATATATTTCCTTCAATTTAGTGAAAACTTATCCTGCTTTTTTTGTTTTTCTTTTTTTGGTATAATGGCAGTAAGTAAGCAGAAAAAAATTAACTATACTTGTATAGATAAAACAAAACAAAAGGCTGTACCTACAAAACATTTAAATTCTCTGACTCAAAAGTCCAGTCTCTGGACTGAATAGTAGGCTCACAAGACTCTCTTTCCATCCACAGACCCATTTCCAGTCCAGAAGAATAGAGTTTTGGGGTTTGTGCCTTGTCATTGCCTGTGTTGAGAAAGAAGCAACTGGCCATGACAATTTGGAAGAAAGTCTGTGCAGAAAGTCACCAGCTTTTCTCCCCTCTGTGCACTTGTTGGGGCTGCTTTTTCATCCCACGTCACAAATTTAGGAAGGCCCATCTGCCTATTTGATTAATGAGTCTTTTCTGCAAAAGCAACAGAGATAAATGTCTTCTGTGAGCCCAGCAAAGAGAAATGAAGAAACAGGATGGCTAATTTTCAGCCATTATTTTGGAGCCTGAACTCCCTCCCCACACCAATTTAGCTATTATTTCAAAAACTAATTAATCTTCACTCAGGCAGCTCTGAGGGACCCGTGTTTAGATAATTAACAACCCGTGCATTATGAAAAGTCTCACTTGCAAATTTGGCTACAGCGTTTGGGTAGAACACTTTCAGTATTATTCCGTTTAAACCTTCTTCCATCCATCCTTCATTTCCTGACAATTAAGAGCAAATAATTAACCATGATGGATTTTGCTTGCTTACTTGCTGCGCAAATAATGTTCTCCGTTCCTCTTTGTTCTTAAACCACCTCCATCTGAACGTTTTTGACCAGCTTTGTAGATAATTACATTTAACCAGGTAACAGTAGGCTTCTTTTGCAATTAATAAGCATCAGGAGCATTTGGGTTTGCCTCATGTAAGGAGCAGGAGGAAATTCCAGGGCTCCATTGGAAAAGCAGCTCGGAATTTCTCCTTGGCTTTCAAAGACTACAGCATTCAGGTATAACTCTATCTATAAAATGTTTTCCCTGCCTTTTAAAAGTAAGGAAGAATTTAGGCAAGACATTAAAAATAGTTTTGTGACTGCAGGTTGAGATACCCTAGAATAGGTTACCAAAACAAATGGGAATTTCTATGGAATTTCAAAATTACTCCCTCCTGGAAATTCCATTCATTCAACAAATTGGGTGCCTATTTTGTTCCTGGCACTATAGAAATTCCTGGAAACACAGTGGCAAGAAAAGACAATTATATTCCTGCCCTTATGAAACTTACAGTCTATTGACGATAATAGATATTTGTGAAGGGAGCCCCCCAATTAAAAATAAATTACATGCTGGATTACAGAATAATATGGAAGCATATCACAGGGAGACTTGACCTGTGGTAGAAGCAGTGGTAAGAGGTTGAGAAGACTTCCCTGAACAAGGAACATTTGTACTGATAGCTGAAGAATGAGTAAGTGTCAATTATCACAGAAAGAGTGTTGTGTCCAGAGAGTACGGTGTGTGCAAAGCCTCTGAGCTTTTTAAGGAGGTTGGGTAGACAGGAATCTGGAAAAAAAATCAGTAGATCTGGAATACAGAGAATAAGGGAGAAAATAGAGTGGTTCAAGATATGCTTATTTTCAAAATGAAATTTTTCCTCCTTTTAAAATTAATACTGAGAAAACTAAAAGGTAGAAAAGTGGGGAGAAATTGGAATACAATCTTGCAAAATTCAGCTGCCTAAACATAATTCTGGAATTTCAGAAACATAGCTCTCTAAAGATGAACTGGGCCATGAAAGTAAAGCTCAGAGAGGTTGACTGACTTGTCTAAAGTCACACAGCTAATTAGTGGTAGGTATCCTACCTGGAGTGTGCGTTTGCTTGGGGTTACTCATGAGGGTTTTAAGATGTGTATCTACAAATATTTTCAATTTGTATAGTTAATTTTTAATTAAATGTATCAGAAAAAACAACTGGTTAGTCAAATTTTTGATCTCATGAATCATATTGCTTAGAATGAGGCTATGTGGCTAAAAGTGAGTTGGTTTAAAGTAAACCAGCTTAATAAATAATAATACAGTTGATACACAGATATGGCAAAAATCACCAACACGGTAAGCAGATGGGAAATGTGTGCTCTACACCATGCTGGCAGGTGACCCTCTACCTGGAGTAGATTAGGGGCAATTACTAGGGACAAGACATTTCCCAGCTAACCTTGGAAAGTCCCTTAGGGGCTTATAATTTCAAAGCAGTCAGGACCCTTTTCAGCTGGCCTGTGTCTTTGGTTTTCCTCTCCATAAAAACATCCCCTTTGTTCATCTCTCTTAAAACTGTGGAAAAAAGAAAGTGAAAGGTTACTGACTGCATGTAATACTAAAAATAATAGCCACGAATATAACTTGGGTTATGGCAAGCAAGAGATTTGGGAAGGGGGCTGTCTGTACCATTAAGAGACCAGGCAGTTAATACATATGAACCTTGGAAGGAGATTAAGGCACTCTGACAGATAAACCCCTCAGCAGGAAGATTATGCTTATTAAAAAGCCCATAATTGGTGCTCTTTCTCCCTTTTCTCTAAGTCAATTCTTCAGGAAAATTGGCTGTCGCTCCTCACAAGCTCTCAGGACTGGCTGGAGGATGGTAGAAGGCAGGCACAGAAGGAATACGTGCTGACTGGCGGGCACAGCCTCTGTTTCAAAGGTTTCCTTTTGAGAGCAGCTCTGGTTAGGGCTGATTTATGTCCACTGGGACAGTAGGCGCATTGCTAGCACCCATAATACTTTTAGGGCCCCACAAAAATGTTCTAATATCTTTCAGATCGAAAGAAAAAACATGAATATGATTCAGCCTGGATTATATTTGTCTATATTCCAACACAGTTGTAAGTATATTTTCTTAATGGAGGATGGAACTCATGAAGGGAAAAGTACCTAAGACCCACAAAAGTTCTCATATGGCCCTGGGTGTGGCAGACATCTGTATTTTTGTCTGTTCACAATATTACGCCCCTTCTTCTGGTCATGGAAGGTCGATTTTCCTTTGGGGAACCACTCTTCTCATGTTTTCAATTATTTGAGATTCAGATGGGGTTTTGGCAATCCTGGCTCCAGGAATGGTCATGTGGCCCAGGCCCAGCCAATCAGAGACACAACTGCCTTATCCTGCGATTGGTTCAGGATGAGTGAGTCACCCAAGTGAAACCAATCAGGGCCAAGATTCAATTCTGTGACTTTTCTTGGAATTGTGGGAAGTGAGGAATAGGGCGTAGTAGGCCAGGAGATGTTGATGACCATCTTTACCAACACATGGGAAAGTTTGAGAAAGAAGCTAGAAGCACAGTAGTTTCTGGGTCTCCAGCAGTAGGACTTTGGAAACTTTAGAACTGGAAAATCTCAGGGGAGAAACTGATTGGTTCATCCTCAGTCAGGTGTCCACTTCTGTTCCAATCAGTTGCAGCTAAAGGGTGGGGGTGGGGCGGGCAGAATAAAGTTGAATAACATGGTTGTCAGGACTTGCTGGGTGGAGGTTTTAGGCTGGGAAGAAGATGTTAAATATAGGTTATTTGCTAGAAAGAAGTTTTTTGTCAGGTTGGGCAGCTGTGGAATGTCAACCAACATGGCTTGCCTTCTGATTTTTGAGTGGGAAACTTCAAAATGCTTTAATTCAGAATTTCTCAAATCATGTTCATGGGATGCTAGTATCAATGGGAGTATTCAGTAGGATTTTTGGGCAATTCTAGCTTAAATAACATCATGCAAACTTCTTATAGGATTTCTTAGATCTTTAATATATTTATATATATTATGGATCACCTAGGGAGGCAGAGATAAAAGGTTCAATATTTCTCAAATTTGTATGACCATTACACTAGGAATTACTAGCTTTAAAGGAAACTATTATTTTGAGGAATACAATTTAAGAAATCCTGGGCAAGTTCATTACATTGGGAGCATTAAATGTTATAAAAAACATTTTTAAATCTAAAAACTTAAAAAAATGCCCCCTTTCTTAAGGATGCATTTTGAAAATGAGACTTGGACAAGTTCACAGTTTTTCTTTCCAAGAGACCTCAAATCTTTTATCAGCTGCAGGAGTATGAAAAAGAATAAAAAAAGCAACTGCTATTTAACGCTCATTCTAAGCCCCAGGAAGTGTGCTAAGGAATTCATGTTCATTGTCTCATTTAATCCTCACCATAATATAAGGATGTAGGTGCTACTATTAGTATCATTTTGTAGCAAAGAAAACTGAGGTACAGAGAGATAAAGTAACTTGAATGTGGTAGAGATAGAATCTGAATCTAAGCAGTTTGACTCCAGAGTTCTGCTCTGTTCTTAACCCCTATTCTTATACTAAAATAATGTGCACATGACATTAAGCAAGTCTTTCTTACCAAGTCTCAGTTTCTTGATCGGTAAATTCAGGGTGCAAGATTAGAGACTTTTACAGCCATCCAGCTCTATTTAGATTTTCCACAATTTCATGAGTTGACATCTGTTAACCCCACCTTGAGAAAAGTGACCGTTGATAAAATATATACCTTGTCTGCAAGATGAAGTAATTTAAGACATGGAGGAGAGTGGAGGTAGACCTGGAAAACTTTAGGCAGCTGCTTATAAACAGGAGTAGCAGCCTGAATGAAGGTCTCATTGCTGCAAAATGACATGCTGATTAGTTAAAAGAGCCTATAAAAAGGAGGTCTCTGGAGGGATCTTAATTGATTGCCAGTCCATATTTAGCTGAGATATCAGATGCCAGACAGACATCAATGGCTACTCTTGAAACCCGGGCGCCTTTCCTGGCATGTGGCAGATGGGCATTTGAGCCAAACTCAGCACTTCATTGTTTGCCCTCTGTCAACCTGAGGCAGTCGGGCCTTGGGTCATCTCATATTCTTCTGGCTCTGCATAGCTCACATGGGGAAGATGTCATGTACTAGAAATGATGCTTCCTTCAAAAACAACAGGGTAGAATGGAGGAGGCAATGTCAAGTGCACCCTTGGTGATGCTATGTATCTCTGGACCATTTTATGCTTTTAATCTCATGAGTGCCTCACATGGACCTTGAGAGATAATGAAAACAGCCCAAATATATTGAACACATACTATGTTTCAGGCACATGGGTAAATGCCTTAAATACATTATTTCATTTCATTATTTCATTGACTATATGAATGACTGCTAGAATGACTATATATTCTAGTTTACCTAAGACAGTCCTAATTCACACCTGCTGTTCTGGCCTTATCATTAATTAATAGCATCCCATTTCACACTCAGAAGAATGCTACTTTGCACAGTAAATTAAATAGTCACTTTAGTTATGATCAGATTGTCCGGGTTAAATTTTGACACTGCTATTAAGAGCTATATACTACCTGCCTTGATTTCTCCACATAAAATGGGGCCAATAATAAAAATATCTCTCCCTATCTAAATCATTTTTATTCAAATTCAAGAACTGAATAGATCCATATAGCAAAGTACATCAGTGTAACTTCATAGGCTTGCGGTGAAGAGATTATATACAGATATACATATAGTATATCTACATCATATCAGAGTGCCTGACATTTAGCAAGTGTTTAATAGTGAGGTAGCTTATTACCCCCCTGTAAAACGAAAACAATAATGTCTAACATTTCTGGCACATATCAAGTACTTAGTGAATGGTTATTAATATTTTCTTAATCTTGCTAAATTTAAGCATTTTTTTCTCAAGCTCTCTCTGAGGAGGATTGCCATATTTCCGGTAAAAGAATCGGTTGCCTAACTTCAGCCAGTGCTTTTTATTGGTTTGCTTATTATTATCATTGGCTAATGTCAAGAAGAGGCAATTCCATCCCCTAAGTCTTAGGAAGTTCCTGGAGATACTGACCTTGTATTAACCTGGCAGGTTGCTCTCCAAGGTCCTGAAGCATTGTCTCATTTTTGTAGCCAGAGGGCATTTTGAGACACTTGGGTGCATTTTGTGGTAGACAAATAGATGGTTTGTGTTCCATGAGTATCATGGCCCTGCAATTGAAAAAATGAGCTGAAATATTAATAGATCTTACCAACTGCTGAGTGATTGCATAGTTGAAAAGGCACAGGAAACCTTTGGGTCAGAATTGCTATGTGCTAGAACAGAAATGATAAGAAAGGAAAAGGCTGTGGGCTGTCGGGAGTGGCTGCTCAAATTGAGCAGGCCTATTATTTGAGGGCAGAGACCACATATTCTCTCCGCTGTTGGTGAACTGTGTCCCTTAGGATTATCGATAAGCTACTTAGATCCATGATGGTGGAATTCACCAAAGACTGGGTTGACTTAAATGATAGTTGCAGATAAAATGATAAAGTAGGAGTGGTTTCATTTTAGTGCTATCTTCACCTCATACTTCATATCGCCCTTACAGCTTGGATATAAGAACATACACCAGTGTGGTCTAGGACCCTACTATCTAGATGTTCCTGCTACAGCTGCATATTCTGTAGAACAACTTGCAGAGTTAGGAATATATTGAGCTGTAAGTAAAACACCACTCGGAAGTCAGGAGGTAGATGGTTGCTGGTGCTGGTTAAATGAATGGCTTGGAAATGTCAGGGCCAATGTATCTGTTCTCTCCTCAGCCTTTCTTTCATGCTTATTATCTAAGGTCATGCAGTAGCTACTTCAGTTTCAGATGTATTTTATATGTTCAAGGTAGAAAGAAGAGGGATAGGAAAAAGGCAAAAGTACCATGCCAGCTGCTTCTGTCTCCACTTTGCAGAAATGCAAAGGCTTTCTTAGGACTGCCCCTTAAATTGACTTTTGATTATATTTATTGCCTAGACCTGGGCCACATGATCATTTCTAGCTGGAAGAGAGGCTGGGAAGAGGGAACAAGGTTGTCATGATCAACGCAGACCAATCATGACCCATTGCCTGAAGTTGGTACTTTACTCTTCCAAATAAAATTTTGGGTTGTTATCAAGAAAGAAAATGGAAATGGATATTGCTGAGGTGATTAACAGTGTCTGACACTGGCCTTTTTCTTTACAATCTGAGTTATAGTCTTAGAAAACTTATTTCTCTGTTTTTTTTTTATATCTCAAGAACCTTGAACTATGTGTGTAGCTGCTTAGTAAATGTTTAAATGAATATATTTCTGCTGAATTATCAAATAGGCCAAGTGGTCTCACTTGCTCTTAATTATTTTGGCTTGGGGGTAGAATTTTTTGTGAAAACAGACCTTAGGTGTGGGTTCCAATAATGAGGATTTCAGCCAACAGCAGGTCACTGAGGGTAAATCTAACTTTTCATAGAGCATTAAAGAGTGTAGTATCCTTTGGTAAAGACTTTTTTTGCTTTTTAGTTTTGCGGGTACAGTCCTAGCATATCATCCCTGAAAGGAGTCTTTGATAATGATAATTAAGAGATAAAATTTAATAGAATCTTATCATCAACTAGGAACTCTACCAGGACTTAGAAATTATCAACTCCTTCAATCCTTATGAAAAATCTATGAGACAGATTATATATACACACAACTATTGTAACAATTATTTTTTAGAGGTGGAAATTAAGACCCAGAGAGATTTAGTAACTCACCTAAATTCATACATATTGCATGCAGAGGAGCTTGGATTCCAATCTGGACTGCCTGGTTCCAGAGCACATGATAATATCCCTTAGGCAAATCAGCCTCTGTAATAAATAGCTAGCCTTGATTGAGAGTATATTTATGCAAAACTAGTACCTATCACATAACAAGCATTTATATAAGCATATTACATACATTTTCTCATTTGATTTTCACAATAACCCTATGAGGTAGCTCCAGTTCTTGTCAACATTTTTACAGAGAGGTTAAATCACTTGGCTCTTGACTACAGAGCTTGGGTGGGGTGAATTCAAGTTTATCTGGGTGCGGAGCTCAGGATATTTCCTTGGGCCATTCTTGAGATCAATTCTTTTCAAACCCCTCATTCTAGAGATTAGATTTAATAGGAAGAAAATCTCATTGAGGGTGATCAGATGTTAGGAAGTTTCTGAGGTAAGGGTTATTAACTCCTTTTTACATTTATGGGTTACATAACATGCAAAAATGTTATAACCAAGAGGCCTCCAAATACAATGACTTAAACTAGATAGAAGCTTAATTTTCTCTTGTCAACTGGCAGAATTTGGGAGTCTGAAGCTATCTTCCATTTATGGATTCAAAGCGGCTGTTCCACTTGTAATTTCTTAGCCATCAGGAAGGAAAAAGAAAATTTGGAGGGAAAACAGCTTGCTTTTCAGAGTACAATATAGAAATTACATACACAATGTAGTTTCTCCGACTTTCATATCATTGGCCAGAATGTGGTCACATGGCACCTAGCTGCAAGGCAGGCTGGGAAATGTCTAGATGGTTGGCCATATACTCTGGGAGAGGAAGGAGGGAATAATGGATACTGGTAGATGATCAGCAGCCCATTGCCACATCACAGATGAGGAAATGGAGGCTTGGAAGGGTAAAGATTTGCCCAATGCCACATAGTGGCAAACACAAAGCATGCATATTTCGATTAGGACTAGATTGGGAGAAGAATCAGGATGTGGGGAAATAGTTTGGCAAGCCACATAGTGGTACGGAGAAAGCACATTGCAAAACTTGGAGTGGCAATAGCAGGCCACAGTGAAAAATAAGGGACCTCGGAAGAGCCAATGTTAGAAGTTGGTAAATAGCTGGGTGCTCATTTATGACTAAGAAATGAATAGCAGGACTTGAGGCATGATGGGAAGTGGGGCTTCAGGATTGCCCAAGTCCAGGGAATACCATTTTCAGACAGTGCAATGGAAGTGGAGCCCTCACCCCCAGTTTTGCAACATGTTGGCTCCTCCAAGTAGGCTCTTCTATTGTCCTGCCACAGATTGGATTCCTCGAAGAAGGCGACTGCGAGATGGGGATTGGCATGCAGGGGATTTATTAGGGAGAACTTTGGGGATCAATATGTATGAGGGAAAAGGAAGGAAGCAGGATTGAAAAGAGAAGGAAATCAGCTGAAATGTAGCCTCAATAGGAACCTCAGACAACTTTACGGGGAGTTCTGAAGACGAGCTGATCTTTCAAACTTGTCTCTGAAATTGTCTCAGCAAAAAGGCTGGGCCTGTATGCCCTCTGTTAATCAGCAAAGGGATGCAGGGTGCCCTGGGATGAGGGCATGACCTTGAGTGAGGTCTCAGTTCTCTTCAGCTGAGGCAACAAAGAGACGATTGCAGAGCACTCTCTTCCAGAAAGTACGCCAGCAGTTGGGATAATAAGTCTTTGAATTCTGAACATTGGCAGCACCTGAAGGCATCTACTACGCCCCCAATCAGTGCACTCCATCATAGAGTCCTTGTGCCCTGAAGATTTGGGGCACTCCAGGGACTCCCTTTTTCAAATCTCAAATATGTCTCGATTGGTGAGGAGTGGGTATTTACATTTAAATTTCATTATCATTTAATTAGTAGTTTAACTATTAATTAGCCCCTCCTGGGGGTCAGTTGGTAGCAGCAGAGAACAGTAACAGGACAGATAACACCAAGACTGAATGAGACAAGTCAAAGGCAGTTCACCAGGAAGCAGAAGGAGAAGCTCAGAGGGAGGCAAAGCCAAGTTCCTCTTTTCCTCACTTAACTCAAGGTAGGTTCTGCCTGGGCCAGGGATCAGGGGCATATATGGGGCACTAAGGGGTTCTGAAGTCAGATCAACTGTGCCAACCTCACACTTTTGTCCCAGGCCTATCCTTCCTCAGATATTTCCTCTTTCTTTTGTTAGAATTTCCAATTTTCCATTTACCAAAATGGCTGCCTGTTCAGATGAATGAAAGATCACAGTTTGATCTGATTCAGAGTTTGATTTTTTTCCTCCCTCCTTCAGCATAACAGCTCATGCATCTGAGGGCCGAAGCTAAAAAGTGATTTTTAAAGACTTCTCATTGGCAAGGAAATCAATGGAAAGAAATCTCTCTCCCCTCCAACCCACCTCCATTCTGCCTTTAATTTTTCTCCCTCTCCAATCCCCTGCTAGGAAAGTTTTGTCTGAGGCCATCTAACATACTTTGTTAGAAAGTTGCCTTGTTAAGGATTGGGGTCCTGCTGAGTGAACTGAGGAATAGTGTGATTTCCCCACAGTCTTGGCAATTAACTCAGCTCGAGAAAGGGAGGGGGGAGAATCAAGGAATTGCACTAGGGAGATGGAATCCCAAAGCAAAGTCATCTGGCAAGCACAGGGTTGTTGCTAAAACAAACTTCATGGCAGCCTCCCAGGAACAAGTTCCCCAAAGGGGTGGTGCTGAGGGTAGTGTTTGCTAGTGGGACAGGTAAGAGACAGGGACAACCTTCCAAAGATACGGAAGAAAGGGATCAGGCATCCCATATGCTTTGCATTCCAGGCTCTGCAGGCTCACTCAATGCCTGTTCCTTCCTGGGTAAGTCAGTTAATGTCTCTGAGCCTCAGTTTCTTTATCTGAGAAATGGGTGAATGCCATCTACATGTTTTAGTAGGTAAGGGACCTAGACCAGTGTAAATTAAAGGGGCTTACTCATAAGGTCTCTGGAACCGGAATGGAAAGTTCTTGGAATCTAAAATAGCTCTAATGATCGTCTTCTCTCTCCTTTTGTCACTCCTCATCTCTATCTTTATTTTGGGACTACTCTCCTCTCCTTTCTACAGACCACCAGCCTATCTCTAACTCATAGTTTCTGCTTATCTAAATATCAGCTTGCATAGGCTTTTAAGGTAGCTCCAACCCCACTCTGTTGTCTCAGGGTCTTTCGCCTACTGTTCCCATCAATAGATGCCTTCTTGTTATTTCTTGGTTCACGCTTCTGAGAGAGAGCATCTGATTGGGTTAGCTCAGCATTGTGTACTAAGCTTCTGGATTGGCTGCCTTTAGGTCAGGTGATTAAACTTAAGCCAATCAGCTGTGCGTGGAAGGGCGGACTCACATCACGTGCATCTTATAGAACCTGTTTGCTTAAGACTCCCCAGTCAGAAAGGTCTAGGGTAGGGAATGGCTGCACATCTAGGGCTTGAGGTGCATGTTAGCTATTTTATCAAAGTTCTTTAAGTCCCTTGTAAAGATGTGGAAACAACCGAAGTACCCATCAATACATGATAAGAAACAATGGGGATATAGCACCTCTTGTATTTTCCTGGATAGAGCTGGAACCCATTCTACTAAGTGAAGTATCCCAAGAATGGAAAAACAAGCACCACATGTACTCACCAGCAAGTTGGTATTAACTGATCAACACCTAAGTGGACATATAGGAATAACATTTATCGGGTGTCAGGCAGGTCGGGGGGAGGGGATGGGTATATACATACATAATGAATGCGATGCGCACCAACTGGGGAATGGACATCCTTGAAGCTCAGACTTGAGGGGGGAGGGGGAGCAAGGGCATTATATGCAACCTTAAAATTTGTACCCTCACAATATGCTGGAAAAATAAATAAAATTAAAGTAAAAAAAAATTCTTTAAGTCCCAAGGCAGTTGACTTTGGGATCGATCAGGAGATAGTTACAAGTCCTGGCGCTGACCTGTTAGATTAGGTTCACTTTCAGCTCACTTTCCTGAGCCTCCATTTTTACATTCCTAAATGAGAGATTAAAATCAACCATAGTATTTTGTGATATTCTCTTGTTTTGTCACGCTACCCAGAACTACCTCCTGCAAACGATCAGTTAAATGGAGGCAAAACTGCCCAACCAGCAGATTGATGTAGAAAATCCAGACCAACTAGGAAGAGGACAGGGAGCAAGTTCAATGCCATGTGGGATTTCTTTAGCTGTAACTTGGTCAAGACAGGTTGGGGAAGGAAGCTAATTTAGGTGGAATGCCTTACTTGGAAGGTAGGAGGCAGGTGGGGGGAGAAAGAAAGTAGCTAAGTGTAGCAGATTGTATTTTCCAAGGGTGGCCACAACAATATCCCCAATCTCACATGCTTTCTTAGAGCCTCAGCACTCTCCCATCAAGAGTTTATGTCCCTTCACTCTGAACCTGGATACACTTTTTAGATTACCCTGAGCAATAAATAGAATTATCATGGAAGTGGTGCTGTATGTCCCAGGCTAGTTCATAAAAATGCTATGCACTTCCTTGTTCTCTTAGTATGTTCACTTTGGGGACACCACTACCATGCTGTGAAGAAACCCAGGCAACCTATGGAGAGGAACCAAACTTCCCAGCCCATAGCTCTGGCTGAATTCTAGCCTGAAGCTGGCACCAACTGGCCCACCATGCAATTGTGGCATCTTGAAAATGGATCCTCCAGCTTGCAGTTGACTTGCCTCACCTGATGCTGCATGGAGCAGAGAATTGTCACCCCACCAAGTTCCAAACTGCAGATTCATGAGCCAAATAAATGATTGTGATTGTTTTAGGCCACTAAGTTTGGGAGTGGTTTGTTAGACAGCAATAGATAGCAGGTACAGCATTGAATAAACATTCCTATGAACCTTCCTAGTTCTGTGAGTAAATGGGGAACGAGAAGGGTTCAATACCAAGTAGAGAGAGAGGGGCTGACAATGTGCAAGGGGAGCTCTTGGGCTGTAAATGGAAAGGCAAACTCCAATCTTAATAATAACAGCTGGTTGAGCACTTGCTACACTCCAGACACTGAACCTTCCCAAGAGGTGGGGGCTGTTATTGTCTCCATCTGACAGCTGAGGAAACTGATTCCTAGAGAGCTGAAGTCTTTCTCACCGAAGAGCACAAAGCCAATATGCTGGAGAGCTGACATTTCCACCCAGGTCTGTGTTCTCAACCACAGCATGATGCCAGACCAAATTCACCCTTGACGAGAGGTCTGTTCTTAACAGGTGTAAAACCATTCGATCAGGAAAATTGAGTCTCCATTGTGATTCATCATGAATTTAATAATTAATTCTAATATATATTTAGTGCTTTTAAAATGTGCCAGGCACAATTCTAATGACCTTACTTACATATTTTATTTAATCCTCATAATAAATCTCATTTTTCAGTTGAAGGACCTGAGGCTATAAGAGGTTAAATCACTTGCCCAAGGTCACGCAGATAATAAACAGCAGAACTAATTCTGACACCAAATTCCTGGTTCTTAACCACCCCTGCTTCCTAATTTTATGGGCAAAGATAAAAAATGGAAGGCAGGACCAGGGGGGAGGAGGGTTAGGGTTGGAAATGTGAGGAAAGAAAAAAAACCTAAGATAAGGTGCAGAGGAAGGAAAGAAGGAGAAACGTGGAAGTTGGTCTGTTACTGCCAGAACTGGTCGTTTCCAAGTGGAGACATCCTCAGTGGAGAAGGGTTGTACAAGGCGTCACGCCATTGTGACAAAGACACAAAGGCTGGGCGTGGAGGGGGGGACACTGGAGGGCCGACTCTGGAGCCTGCATTCCGTAGAGCTGTTCTTCTTCCATTAATGTTGTAGAAATATAGAGAGTGAAAGAGGAGAGTACATTGGTGTGAAATGCTGTATAATTCATTTGTCTTCTTTACTGAGGAAATCTCCCTATAATTTATCTGTAGGAAAGGTTTAAGTGAGTTTTTGATTTCTTTTTATGTACCCTTAAAAGGTGGGTTCTACTTTGCCCCTGGGAGCCTTTTCATCATTCCATGAACCGCAAGTAGGGGTAATTCTTTAGACTAAGGAGAGGACTTCTAAGAAAAATAAACAAGCAAGAATTCTCACAACCCAAAGCTACATGACCACATGCAAAGAGAATACAAAACATGACCTAGAATGTAAATTTATTTTTCTCTACCCAATATGGTGTAAGCCCCTGAACAGACATAGTTTAACACATGCCTATAGTCACACACACAGACACATACATAGAACACACAGTGTCATATATACAGCCACATGCACAGTCATGCAACCAAACCCACATACAAAGACACATATACATAGAACATATATAATCATGTACAGATATGTATGACACCCATATGTATCACACGTAAACTCACATAGTTTCATGCACATATAGTTTGACACATGTGATAGTCATATGCTTAATCCTACCTACCTGGTCACTCACACAAATAGATGCATACATGTACTCATGCATACAGACACACAGACACAAACACCTGCCCACTATGATTCCCTGAGTACTAGGTTTTTCAAGAGGCTTTGACTTGTAAAATTATATCGAGTTCCTGGCTCTGAGGCCAGTCTGCCTGGGTTTAAATTCTGTTTTTTTCCACTGGCTGGCTTTGTGACCTTGGTCAAGTTGCTTAACCTCTCTGTGTCACAGTTTCTTCATTTGTAAAACGGAGATAATACTATTACTATGTCTACTTCATGGAGGTGAATTCTTGCATGTGTAGGGCTTAGAAAAATGTCTGGCACATTGTAGCTTTCCATAAATGGCAGGAATTATTGTTGTTGCTGTGAGTTGGGCAATATTATCATCATCACTATCATTTATCATCATCAAACACTTTTTTATTGAACCCTGGTGTGCTAAACCCTGTGCTGTGTGGATTACTTGTAGTATCTCATTTACTTCTAAAAATAGCTGCATGAGGTAGGTACTATTATCTCGACAGAAAGAGAAATTGAAGACTGGAAAGATCTGATAACTTGCCCCAGGTTACACATCTGATAAGTGGCTAAACTAGGACTTGAACATAGGTCTGTTTAGTTCCACGCCTTGGTTGTTAACTATATACTACATATGATCTTAGCAATGAGCTCCTTTGCACACTAAAATTCTCTTCTGCTAGGTTATCAGCTCCCTGAGGGACTGCACTTGTCTTGTTCATTGTTGTGTTTCAGCACACAGAACCGGGCCTGGCTCCAGATCTACTTCTCTTTGAAAGAAAAATGGGTTCATTCACCTGCAAAATGGGGGTGATAATAATATCTACCTCGTATTGTTGCAAAAATTAGATAGGGCAATGTCTATGAAAGTGCCTGGCGTCTATCAGGCTCAACAATGAGAATTTTTATTGAATTAATGAATGAAGGATGACTCAGAGGCCTAAAGATTCAGGAACAGAACAGCATTGCCATCAGTGGAACAGGGACGGCAAATTGGGCGTTAAGGGGACACAAGAAAGTTGGTTTGACATAGAGTGTGAGGTGGCAGAAATCTCCCATGCCTACATGAAATGACTTAGCAGCTGGTTGGGATGGTTGGAAATGGAGAGATGAAAAGGTCATGGCAGAGATAAAAACTCTCTTAAAGTTGATGGGAAAGCCCTGGCCGTGGTACACAGCTCCTAACATGGCCCTGGGGGTCTCTGTCTCTTAGTATTCATGCCCTTGTGCAATCGATTGCAGCTTTGAGTATGGGCTGGACATGATTGACCCATTTTATTGCATAAAGTATGGTGGAAGTGATGTGAAGTCCTTCCAAGATTAGCTTATAAAAAGACTGTGGCTTCCATCCCCGATGCTGTCTTGGATTGCTCACTCTACAGAAGCCAGCTCCAGTGTCGTGGTGCGTCCCTGTGGAGAGGCACGTGTTGTAAAGACCTAAGACCTGCCAGCAGCCGTGCGAGTGAGCTTGGAAGTGGTCCTCCCCAGTCCAGCCTTTACATGGCTGCAGCCCCAGCTGACACCCAGTTGCAGCCTCGTTGGGACTCTGACCCAGAAACACCTGGCAAAGCCACTCCTGGAATCCTGGCCCCCAAAAAACTCTGCATTGACAAGGTTTGTTATTCTTAGCCACTAAATTTTGAGGTCCTTTGTTACGCAGCAGTAGGTAACAAATACACCTAGAAATGGCTGAGATCAGGTAAGAAAAGGTGTAGAGAGAGGAGTCTGAAGTCAGAGCCTGGGAAAATGTCCTCATTGTAGGAAGAGACAGAGGAACGAGCGACACAGAGGTGAGAAATAGAAAAAAGAGAAGAGAGGGAGAAAAATTGGGGTTCTGGAGCCCAGAAGGAAGCAAAGCAGACCATCGAGGAGGGGAGCAGGTAGGTTGGCCACATTATATACAGCAAATAGATCTGGACTGAGAAATTAAGAAATGTGGGTCCTTAGGGCCGGCTCATAATCTCACACCCTTCAAACTGATGTTCTTTAAGAGTTTGCTTGGCATTTGTTAAGAGGAGAGCCAGAACACTGCATGGGGCAAAGTTTTCTCCTGTATTGACCCAAGCAATTAGCTTTGACTTCAAACTTGTATTCTGTATTTAGCAAAACAAAAGCCCTGGAGTTACAGAGACCAGCCCTCACAGGGGGCAGTTGGAAATCCATTTGTTGTTACTCATGCATGTCTCTTGGGGAGACCTCACAGCTCTTCCAAAAGTAACTTGTTAAAATTTGTTTTCCAACTTCACTCAATGCTATCTCTGAGAGGAGTTCTGGAAAACACAATTTTCTTCCTTTTGTTGCATTTCCAGTGATGTTTTCGAGTCCCATATGGACTGGAGTCCTGGGCAGCT
This sequence comes from Mirza zaza, assembly GCA_008750895.1. Taxonomy (NCBI): domain Eukaryota; kingdom Metazoa; phylum Chordata; class Mammalia; order Primates; family Cheirogaleidae; genus Mirza; species Mirza zaza. The sequence continues at coordinate 136,707 of VSMD01038869.1, read as the reverse complement.
GTCTGATTGCTCTGCCAATTAATTAGGTCCAGAAGGAGGGAGCATGAAGAGACACCATTTGATTGGTTATCTGAGGTTGCTGACAACCTTGGGCAGGGCAGTTTCAGGGGCAGGATGCTAGATTGAGTGAAGAGTACTTGTGCGCTGAGAATGTGGAATCCGAAAGTACGAAGATGGCGCTTTTGAGAAGTTTGATAGATTGAGGCGAGAACGGGGTGAAGGGAAATGGCTCTCGTTTTTTTCTTTAATCATAGGGAAGATCTGACAGTGTTGCTCAGCAGAGGGCAAGGATCTGTAGGATAGGGAGGATTCTACTGTGTAAAAGAGAATGTGCAACAGAGGGGCAGAAAATGTCAGGAGGGGGCAGGAGTCAGAGGGACCAAGAGCGTTTGGGAAATTGGGCTTTGCACTTGGATGTACTCAGATTTGAATCTTAGCTCTGCCTCTTTCTAGCTGTGTATCCTTGGGCAAGTTGCTTAACCTTTCTGGGCCTTGGTTTTCTCAACTCTAGGATGGGAACGACAATGCTTATCTCACAGGATTGTTGTAAGGGCTAAATAAGATGGTGTTTGTAGGGTGCTTAGCAGAGTACCTGGCACTTAGTAATACTCAGGAAATTTTGCTAAAATTAAAAACAAAATCGGAGGTGAAGCTAGGGGAAGATGTGGTGACATTTAGGAATGGAGCAGAGGGTTGGTGCTTGATAAGTTTTACTTTTAGGAAGTTATTTGAGAAAAATTCTGCTGAGGGAAGGAGCTTCTGGGAAAGTCATCTTTTGAATACCTTTTGATGCTGTTGTGTAAGTTGTGACTGCTGGAGCTGTGGCAGCTCTTTTGCCACCCTAAGGGTGGTCAAACTTGAGGATAAAGGACAATAGGAAGACAGTGGAGTAGAAAGGTGGAAATGTCCTTTATGTCATTGTTGAATTGCTGAACAAACTAGTTTAAGTTCCTTATTATTTAAGCCATTTTTAGTTGGGTATTCTGTTAATTGCAGTCAAATGCATTGTAATTGATAAAGTGTCCCTGGAGGAGGGCACACCATTTGTAAAAGTAAGGAGGCTGAAGGGAGCATGCTCAGGGAACTGTAAATAGTTTGACTGCAGATTGGGGTGGAAGGTACAAAACAGAATTCTGAGAAGTACAGCAGAAATACAACCATGGAAATGAGAAATGGTTCAGTGTAAATGGCATTTATTTAGAGGAGAGCTTTAACACTGCATTGGACAAAGGCTTCTCTTCCATTGACCTAAGAATTAGATTTTGCAATGTCCCCAAATTTCTTGACGCTGAAGCATAAAGTAATAGGCAGAAAATAATAGGTGACAAAGGCCAAGATACTGGCAGGGCACAGATCCTGGAAGGCTTTGAACACCATGCCAGGTGGATGGATATCTTGAATGTAGCAGGGAGGCATTGAAAAATTTTAAACATTAGGAGCTTTATAATCATTAAGAATTAGAGTAGTGATGGGGTAAGATTGATCTTTTACCACTTATATATTGTCTGTTCCTAAATGGCCTATCTTCCTTGTTCTTTCTTGGGCTGAAATTCTTACTCATCCTAGATGAATGAGCTCCACATGCCTCTTACTCTGTCTAGGTCACAGATTCCAGGATAAATGGGGGCCCTGGTTTTATTATGTGGATAGACTAGAACATGTGTTCATCTTCAGCAATGTGATATTTCTCATGTACTTTCATTTAGCAGCCTTGTCTCTTATTAAATCTAATTAGTTTCTCTGCTGCTAAGATGTCGAGGGCATCCTCCAAATGAAAATGCGTAGCCTGAGTCAGATGTAGCAAGGGACCTTGTCCAGGGTTTTCTGCCACCCGCTTCAGAGGTTCTTAGTGTTGGAACCCAAGCTTGCCACCCTGCCCCAACCCTGTTGTCCATTATTGGCAGGCTAATAGACTTTTTAGAAGCAGAAGGATCTCAGGACGTATATGGGACCCTCAGTTTGCAGGTGAGGAAACTGAGTTCCAGTGAGGGGAAATGACTTGCTCATTGTTAAGCAGCCAATCAGGGACAGAGGTGAAACTAGAACACAGGTCTTCTGACACCTCATCTGTTATTGCCTTTATGGTCATATCAAGGTTAATGTCAACTGTAGACTTTTGGATGCCATCAGTGTATAGAAACATTCACTAATGGATTATCCACTTAAACAAATTCATCCTCATGCAAATATGTCTTTTCACTGAGCACTGGTCTATATCCACCCATCTGGTCAGTGTCTCCACCAGCCTCCCCCTCCATTATCAGATGCACAGCAGTGTTAAGGAGGTATAATGCATACTGACTGCAAAGCGAAACTGCAGATCTTGCCTGAGATGCGAGATCTCATGAAGCTGATGACAGTGATGCCGGGGAACTGCTCAAATCTCACGCAAAGCCATTAGCAACTGAGCAGCTGGCAGAGCCAGGCAATTAAAGAAGAGAAAAATCCACAAGAATGACCCCACAATGGGCGCTGCAAAGGGGAGCGATGAGAATAGCAGAAGATGAAAAGAGACTCTTGGGAAAATTGATGAAGCTCATTTTAATGAACTTGCAGTAAAAGTCAAAAGATGAGACTATGCATCTCTACAATATGTCGGGATATAATTTGGTTAGAAGAATTATGCTCTGTTCCACATAAATCAATGATACAGTCTTGGTCTTCACAATCAGAGCGTGAGATTACAGCAACTTAATTATAACTTAAATTTGTTTAATATGAGATATATGCATATTTTCATAATTTTCAATTTGATTTTCATGATAAAGTCCCAATCAAACTTTTCTTCCTACTTTTTAAATCAGATAGGATTTTATTTAGCTGCAGGTAGCATAAGCTTATGTACAGTGGTTTAAATTTTTTTTTTTTTTAATAACATGAAGTTGAGGGAATGTGGTTTCTGGCTTTGGTACGTATTGGCTAAGTAATTCCAGAATGATGCCTCAACAGTTCTCTCGTGTTTTCCCTCAAGGTTGCAAGATGACTTTTGCTGTTCTGGCCTTCGTGCCTGCACCCAATTCAAGAAGGGGATGGAGAGAAGGTTGTGCTAGTCTTGTCTGACTCTTTAGGTTTTTAATTTTTAAAATTACTTATTATTTTTGATTTTTTTGAGACATAGTCTTGCTCTGTTGCTCAGGTTAGAGTTCAGCGGCATCGTCGTAGCTCACTGTAACCTCCAACTCCTGGGCTCAAGTGATCCTCCTGCCTCAGCCTCCTGAGTAGCTGGGACTACAGGTGCAGGTGCACCACGCCTGCCTAATTTTTTTATATTTAGTAGAGACAGGGTCCTGCTCTTGTTCAGGCTGGTTGTCTTGATCTTCTGACCTTAAACGATCCTCCCTCCTTGGCCTCCCAGAGTGCTAAGATTACAGGCATGAGCTACTGTGCCCGGCCTCATTTTTTATTTTAATAAAGGTAAAAATTATATATATTTATGGTGTACTACTTGATGTTTTGATATATGCATAAATTCTGGAATGACTAACCCAAGGTATTTAATATACTTAACCTTTTATTTTTTTGTGGTGAGAACACTTAAAAATCTACCCTCTTAGCAAGTTTCAAATACACAATATATTGTTAGTAACTATAGTCAGCATGAGGTACAAAATCTGACTCTTTTTTAAATCAGAATATCAAAATCTTTCCCAGAAGCCTCCTTGCAGATGTCTGTTTATATTTCACAGGCCACAGTTCCCCTAGCTGCAAGGGAGTCTGGGAACTGAGTATTTGGCTCTCCAAACTTTAGACCAGGGGTCCTCAAACTTTTTAAATGGCGGGCCAGTTCACTGTCCCTCAGACCACTGAAGGGCTGGACTATAGTTTAAAAAAAACTGTGAACAAATTCCTATGCATGCTGCACATATCTTATTTTGAAGTAAAAAAAAATAAATGGGCAAAAACACCCGCTTTAGACTGTGGGAGGTGGCAAGGGGTAAAGGAATTGCAAATAAGCAGTGTCTCTCACGGTGTTTCAATTTGGATATTAATTTCCTATGATAATAAAACTCATCTGTACCTGGAAATTTGTTTTCAAGGCCCAAGAAGCTCTCAAAGATCAGACTTTGACACATCTTTAGCAGGACCTGATACTGCTTTGGGCAATGTCAACTTTTGTCAACTTGTCATGCTTCTGGCTTTCTTTTTTAATGCATTTGGCTTTTAGAAACAGCAACAAACAATTGCAAATGCAAATGGTATACTTTCCATGTGTAGTATATCTCATTCTTGTTAGAACCCACATGAGTGACATAATTGTTTCATAGATGAGGAAACTGAAGCTCCGTAGGATTCAGTGATTTGCCCAAGGCAACCCAGCTGGAACATTGCAAAGCTGGGATTTAAATCCTGGTTTGTCTGACTCCAGACTTATTGCTTTTTCCCCTATGTTGTAACACCCCATATCAGCATTTTCCAAAGCATGTCCCACAGAAATAGAGTTAAGGTGTTCCAAAAAAGCTGGGGGATAACATGATCAAATAAATTGAAAACCTTCTGGGATAAACAGAGTTAGACAAAGGCTTCTCTGATATTACATTGTGATTCTACAAGAGAGGGTTAGAGTCTGCATGCTTCCCACAATTATTTGATTATGGAAACTTTAAAAAATACAGCATCCCATAGGACTCCCCATTCATTTGCATATCCAACAAATGATTGTTGAACTCTGACTGTGCTGCAGGCGTTTTTCCAGCTCTTGGGAAACATTGGTGATCGAGACAGACCCTGGTCCCTGTCCTCACAGAGCTATTCGTCCAGCTTACAGACTACTTCTCCAAATGCACTTTGGGGAGGATTGTGATTCTCAGTTGGGTTCACCTGGTCTCAGGGAGGAGGTATCCCAAGAGCAGCCAGTGACCAGATCCTAGGAATGGCCTCGCATGGGGGCCTTGACCCAACTTAATTTGCTATCTGAAGTCAGTCTGTTGGTGTTTCAGGGGTAAAAGGGCACATTCTCTTCCCTTCCTGCCATACATGGGAGGGGAGATAGGTATGCCGATGGAGGCAGAATGTTCTAGAAAGGAGAGCAATAGGAGGGGAAGAGTGGTTGACCAGATGGCCTAGTGATGCCTCTGTCTCTCAGGCTTAGAGCCTATGAAGCAGGTGTCCCAATATGCTCAACTCTCACTGTGAGACTCGCTGTCCTCCCCTCTCTACCCATTGCTTTAACTCACCCCTTGTTGCTCCCCTTTTCCCCCCTTGCTACTTTGAGTTTCTTGTTTTTCCTGGTGACAGCTGACCTCTCTGTTTTTAATGCATTGCTAGAGTGAGCAACTGACTATAAAATATTAAATCCTAGTAAATATTAATGCCACTATCACTGTCACATTAATTCAGCCTTGTGAATTGAGGGGGTCAGGATTGGGCTAATGAGCGGGTCTACCACGCTTACCCATTACTGCCAATGCCACCACCCCCGGCCCCTCGGCTGCCACCACTGCCACTGTTGCCACCATTAGCAACTGTATTTGGTCTTCTTGCAACTGAGAAACCACCCCTTTGGGCCCTTTAGGGACTTTCATTCTGCTTATTCTCTTTACCAACTACTTCCTAGGGCACAGAAGGTGTGCCCAGGAGGATTGTTAAATTTTAAAGAGCTGTTGCTAAAAGGGGTATCCTGAGACTTCAAGGCAAATTCTAATCTGGATGGTGAAACATGTCACTCTCTCTCTACTCTGCCCTCATCCTTTCATTTCTCATCACTATCAAGATGGTCAATTATAGTTCATACTAATAGTATAATGAATTGGTAAACCTAAAAATTATTTACCGCAGTGTCGAGAGAAGTTGCTGCATTTCCAGCTGCATTTATTTCTAGAGGTGGAGACTTTGCTTGAGTGGGTTATGAAGATGCAAAGCAAGTCGTTCCAGAGGAAGAATACAGCATGCGTATTTTTGGATAAAGGCTTTCCATCCCTATATTCCTTGTTATGTGGAGCTTGATGACTTATGGGGAGGAGTTGAATAAATTTGCATGAGAATCACAGAGATTGTTGGGAGTAAAGAGATGGAGGTCCTAACCCTGACCTTTGAAATTTAATATTATTAGAACATTTTTGATGGGTTGGGGAAACTTGACTGAAGTCAGCAGACTGGACTTTGCAGTCTCTGAGGGTAAATTCCTTATGAGGGAAGGATGAAAAGAGCTGGAATGGTGACTTGGGTTCAACATCAGGCCTGGGTTGTCTTAGGAAATGTCATGGTGTATGGACAATGTTGAAATGCCTTCTGATGTAACTAGCTTGGCACTGTGTGTGTTACATGGAACTTACTGCCCTGTGCTTTTGTGTGTGTTATTTGTAATGAATATCCTGTAGCTTACATCTGTTTATACCAGGTGTCCTCCAACATGTATCTAAGTGTACAAGTGTTTCTTTAGAATATAATTCTAGAAATGGCATACTAGATCAAAGGGTGTATTAGGCAGGATGGATAGGATAGGATGAGTAATGAACACCTGTAAAAGCTTAGAAGAACAAAGGCTTATTTCTCACTCATCCCACATGTTCAGCTATGTGATATTTACATCTTTGCACTCTGGGACCAAGGTTGATGGAACTGCCACCATTTCAAACATTGCTAATCACCACAGAAGAAGAAAAGAGTCCTCTGGATGTTACAGTGGTAATTCAGTGCCCTGGCTTGGAAGTAATTCAGTCCCTCTTATAACTCACTGAACAGTACCAGTCACATGGACAACATCTAGGAGGCTATGAAGTCCATTTTCTAATCATCTGTCTGGAAGGTGGAGAGCTATAAATATTTGGTGAACAATATTCATGACTATTTCAAAGGGTGTGAACATTCTGAAGGCTTCTGATACAGATTGCCAGATTATCCTCCAGAATGGTGTTGCCAGTTTATGCTCTCACCTGTGAAACTGTCCAGTGCTTGTTTTAATAAATATCATGTTTCATTGTGTTGCTCGTATGCATGAGTGTAACATAAATGATTTCCCTAATCCTCTGCCAATGAGCACTTCCAATTTTTTCTATTATGGTGATATGATGAACATTATTCTACACACATAAATTTCTTTAGGATAAGTTCATTATTTCTTTAGGATAAGTCCATAGAGATTGGACTGCTGAATAAAAGTGCATTTTGCTCTTAAGGTTTTATATATGTACTATCATATTACCCTCTCAAAAATGTGCCTTTTTATGCTCCTGTGGTCAGAATAGAAGAGTGGACCATACATCTATGGTCTTATAGAAGAATAGAAGAGTGTCTGTTTCAGGGATTTGGAAGAGTAATAGTAACAGCTGTGAGTATCTTCTACGTTCCTTGATTCCAATTTCTAAGTCCAGATGGTCTTGACCTTGGGTAGACAGAGCTTGAGTTCAGACACATGAATTTGAATCAGGTGAGGAATAGAAGAGAGAGAGAGAGAGAGTTTATCTGCAAGGACCATATCCAGGCTGGGCAGGCTTGAGTGTTCTAATTTGCTTTTGTCCTAATGTAGAGTGTCTGTCTGTTAGGTTTACCTTGAAACCTTGTCTCAAATCAGCCAGACTAAAGGATGCGGCTCGCCAGATGATAGAAAAACGAATGGGGCACTTGTTCGACACACTGCATCAGCAAGCTGCTCAGTTTTCTCCGAGACAGTGGCCAAGTCAGCCCCACTCTGCTGATTACAGTGTAAGGGGAGAGGGCAACTTGCAAATTGAAGCCACTAATGGAGTGATTGGGAGAAGGACAGATAAAGGAGAGAGTGAGAACAAGGACTCCTCATAGATGCCTTTGCTGACAGTGGATTTATAACTTTGGGAGAAGTTAAAGAGCTACAAGCATCAAGAGCGACCACAGTTTTGCTGCTTGAGACAACAGTGAAAATATAGTGTGTAGGGAAGGCACTGCTTTAAAGATTCGTGGACACTTGGGAGAAGATGAATTCTCAGATTATGATTCAGTATTTGTTTCTCTCTCATGTTCTCTGTGTTTCTACGATAATGATCTTTACTAAGGAGGAAAGAAGAGAAAGCATAGACCATTTTAAGTTGAGGTTAAACACTGTATACACGCACTCTGAACTTTAGCATAGTCATGTTTGTGCTTGTGTGTATGTATAAATATGCACATGCATACACACACATATCCTCTGTACCTCTCTCTAGCACTTTTTTAATTAGAATATTTTAGCTGCATGGAATAAGTCTAACTCAAAGTGACTTAAATAAGAAAGACATTTATTATCAGTGGGGAGACCATATAATTTAACATACAAACCAGGACATTTTTGTTCAGGACGAATGCTGCATCAGACAATATGCTGGCCCAAGTGTGAGCTGGACCATTTCCAGGAAAACCCAGCTGTATAACCCCCAGAATTATTCTACGTATCAAGACATCTCAGCCGGGCGTGGTGGCTCACGCCTGTAATCCTAGCACTCTGGGAGGCCGAGGCAGGTGGATTGCTCGAGGTCAGGAGTTTGAAACCAACCTGAGCAAGAACGAGACCCTGTCTCTACTATAAATAGAAAGAAATTGATTGGCCAACTAATATATACAGAAAAAATTAGCCGGGCATGGTGGCGCATGCCTGTAGTCCCAGCTACTTGGGAGGCTGAGGCAGCAGGATTGCTTGAGCCCAGGAGTTTGAGGTTGCTGTGAGCTAGGCTGACGCCACAGCACTCACTCTAGCCTAGGCAACAAAGTGAGACTCTGTCTCAAAAAAAAAAAAAAAAAAAAGACATCTCCAGGCAGGGAAGCTCCAGGGTTAATTCTTGGGCTCATAGGCATTGTGACTCCCAAAGGCTCCCAATGACTAGCCTTGTCCTTACACTTTTCCCTTTGAGCTCAGAGCTGGCTGCAGCAGCTCCAAGCATCAAGACATCAACCTTGTCCAAAGACATTGACTTTGTAGGAGGAAGGAATGCATCTCTCAGGAGCCCTCGGCAGACACATCGCATTCATTGGTCAGAAATTGTGTCACACGTTTGTTCATGCTTCACCCATCACTGACGAGGGCAATGGAATTACTATGGTTGGTTTTTTTTTTTTTTTTGAGACAGAGTCTCACTTTATTGCCCAGGCTAGAGTGAGTGCCGTGGCGTCAGCCTAGCTCACAGCAACCTCAAACTCCTGGGCTCAAGCAATCCTGCTGCCTCAGCCTCCCAAGTAGCTGGGACTACAGGCATGTGCCACCATGCCCAGCAAATTTTTTCTATATATATTAGTTGGCCAATTAATTTCTTTCTATTTTTTATAGTAGAGATGGGGTCTCGCTCTTGCTCAGGCTGGTCTCGAACTCCTGAGCTCAAAGGATCCGCCCACCTCGGCCTCCCAGAGAGCTAGGATTACAGGCTTGAGCCACCGCGCCCGGCCTTATGGTTGGTTTTGACCAATCAAGACTCCAATCCCTCCCTGGGGGTTGAGAGGGTACAGCCTCATTTTGAACATTTAGCTGTTGGGAGAGTGAATAAAATTGAGGTTCTATTGAAGAGGAGGAGGAGGTGAATGGGTGTTGGGCAGCAATCCAGAGGGCCCACCATGCACCCACTTGAGCCAGATTTCCCACCTGGGATCAGTTGAAAGTGGGAAGGCAGCTATAGGTAATAAATGGACTATACAAATCTTTTGCAAATAACCAAGGTCCAACAATCTCAGTGCATGTGATGATTTAATGCTAAAATAATCTTTGTATCCTTTATCTTTCTGGATCCCACACCACCACTGTGAGATCAGTAGTAGCAGTATGAGGGTCCACATGTTCCCAGCAGCAGTCAGGGTCTAGAAGCTGAGGTGCCAATGGCTGCATCCAATGGAGAGGGGGGCTGGGTGGCTGCTGGTCCCAGAGCTACTAAATGTCCAAGGAAGGATTGGAGCTCAATTCTCTCTGACTCCAAAGTTTGTTTTCCTGCTGTGCTATGCTGATCTCAAAAGTCAAAACTTTTCTGTCGGGTGGAATGGGGATGGGTATAAGAAGTAAGGAACAAACATATAATTGGGTTGAGGGCTGTACCTGGAACCCTGCATTTTTTCCTCCCATGTGAGACAGGATATTTGAATATAAGTGCCAGAGAATGATATGATTAAGAGACAACTTGAATCTATCTTAACTTATTATTTTTTTTACAAGATTAAAGAAAGGTATAGAAGGAAGGAATAAAGGAAGGGAGAAAAGTATTGTCTGAGTTTTGTATTTTTTAAAAGCGTTGTTAGTAATTTTTAACTACAATGTGTTTACTTTTGCCACATCTCATAACCAATCTCCATACATGAGAGGGTGCCAACCTATTTTCTTGAGAACTGGTGCTCTGCAAGTCATCAGGGGTTGGAGTAGAAGAGAGAGTAGAGAGAAGGGGAGAAAACCTCAATTCCTTCAAAAACACCCCATCTTGTGTGGCTGTCATCTGCCACCCACCATTTCTCCTTCTATGTCCCACTTCCTCCCCTTCTCTCTTCTTCCAATTAAAGCCTACTTGGGCCCCGTTTCTAACAAGGGGCTGTGTGTGAGCGCTTCCTAATGATTTCCTTTTCAACGTGTCATGAATCAGGAAGCAGCTGGGAGCAGAGCAGCTCGAATATGAGCAGCCCTGGCTAATTAGGTTTCCGGCTGCCTTCTTCCTCCACCCACCCCCTGCCGGACTGCCGCCCTGTCATGCCCTCTGTTGGGTTGCCTTCTGCTGGCTGTCTTGGTTAATTTGAAGATCTCATGCAGAACTACACTATCTTCTACATTTATTAAAGGTTTGTCTGCTGGGGCTGATAATGCCAGAAATAATCAGCAAATTCTTCATCCCCTGGGGGTATCTCCTCAATGGATGACCTCATAGTGGTCAGAGAGGGTAGACACCACTTAAGGGGCATTTGTCAGTTTGCTGGGGCATTTTTGTCTGACAAAAGTGACTGGAGGAGAGATGGTAGTATTAGTATTTAGTCGAGCAGGCCAAAAATGATAAACTTCTCGTAAAGCCAGTCCTGCCCAACAAAGGATTATTCTGCATAGCATGCCAAATGGAGACCCCATAGAAAACCCCTGAAAGGTGCACAGAGCAGGAACTTCAATTGGCCCCCTTTAAAATGCTTCTCATCTAGGCAGGGAGGCAGGAGAAAAGGAGCTCTAGTCTCTGTTTGAAAGTCTTCTGGGCACTCCTGGATCATTCTGTCTCTGTTTTATCTCTGGAACTCCAGGACCTAGCACAAGGACAAACACACTGTATAATAGATGTTCAGTCATCCAGTGTTGATTTCAGTTGTTCATGCGATTTTCTAACCAGGGAATGGTTCCTGGCTTCAATGAAGTTTTAACTGAATGTCTGCTATCTTATCAGGATCCAGCAAGGAAGACAGAAACCACACTAGGTATTTGAACAGAGAGAAATTAATTCTGGGAATTGGATGGACAGGCCATGGAGGATGGAGAAGCAAAGGCAGAACAATGAGGTTGCACAGATGTAATAACCGAGGGAAGTGCACCTGTAGCTGAGGGAACAGAGGGAAGAGCATGTGGTTATCGAAACCCAGATGCTGAGAGGAGGAGCTCGTGGAGCTGGGGCTGAAACCTGTGATAAAGGGACACCCCTGGTTTGTGCAGGGACCCACGAAAGGGTGCAAACAGGCTGATTCTTGGAGCGCTGAAAGCAACTGGAGACAAACTACTTGCCCAGGTGGGATGGGGGTGGGAGTAGTTGGGGGTTGGGGGAGCAGGGAACAGAGAGTTGGGAGGAATTGTTTTGCTTGGGAAGGTGCTTACAGGGACAGAATGCAAACAAGAAGAAGGAGCAAGTCCCTTCTCTCTCCTCTATCCTTCAAGTCTCCCCTAATTGAGTATCAACAAGAAAATCCAGCTGGCAGAAAAGAAATGTAGTTTGCAGACTTGGTACCACTAGCACAAAACAGAATAATGACAGGTGGATATAGAGCTGGGAGACAAGAGTGGAAAACCAGCAAGTCTTTTATGTACTGGATTTCGTCTAGATTATTTCATCCAGATTATTTCATTCTATTATGTACTAGATTAGGTCTTGGAAACCCAGAGGGGAGCAAAACAGATACAATCTAGGCCCTCAGAGTTTACAGTCTATCCAGGGCTTACCCTCTTGGAGGTGACAAGAGTAACTACAAACACAGTTAATTCATTATTGTTATAATATGTATTTTATTTTATTTTTTATTTATATAAATTTATGGGGTATAAGTGCAGTATTGTTGCATGTGTAGGTTGCATTATGGTCAATTCAGGGCTTTTAAAGTATCTATCACCCTAATAATGTACATTGTACCCATTAAGTAGTTATTTTTTTAAAAAATTTAGGAATATTACAGGGGTATAAATGTTTTGGTTCCATGGATTGCTTTTGTACTGCTTGAGTCCAAGTTATGTGTGTTCCTCACCCAGATGGTATACATGCTGTCCATTAGGTATGATTTCACCCATCCCCTCCTTTCCCTCCCACTTGCATCATTTCCACTGAGTTTTACTTCCATCTGTGCACATGAGTGCTGATCAGTTAGTTCCAACTTAGTAGTAAGTATATGTAGTATTTGTTTTTCCATTCTTGCAATACTTCACTTAGGAGAATCATCTCCAGTTCCATCCAGATTGTTGCAAAAGGTATTAATTCATTTATTATGGCTGAGTAGTACTCCACAGACCACATTTTATTAATCCACTATTGTACTGATGGGCACTTGGGTTGATTTCACATCTTTGCAATTGGGAATTGTTGCTGCAATAAACATTCGAGTGCAAGTGTCTGTTTGATTACGTGATTTTTTTCCCCTTTGGGTGACATTAGGTAGTTTTAAAGCAGATGTACAGGGCATAGAGAAGGCACGTAACAGGGGGACATGAACTTTGTTTGGGATCTGAGAGGCTTCCTTTTAGGAAGAGACACTTAAGGCATGGTCTGAAAGGTGAGGAGGAAGAGGACTTAGCAGAGGGAAAGGAAGAGGAGGCGGAGGAACAGTAAGGGCAAAGGCTGGGAGGAGAGAGGACGGTGGACCCTTTGGGGAACAAAAAGGAACAGAGTGTGTGCAAGAGTGACGTGAGGTCTCCCTTTCAGCTCCAGGACAGACAGGCACTGGCCATTTCCTGCTGAACTCAACCTCAACCTCCTCTGGCACTTGGTCCTGTGTCAGCTCAGGCTGCCTCTGGGTTGTTGATTTCTTCTGCTGTGTGATCCTTGTGTTGATAAATAACTTTCCTATCTGCAACTACTCCTCCCACCTCCCCTTCCCTTTGCTGAACCTTGTGCAGTTACTCAATAGGTGATTGATTTAAGCTCACTCATAATAAAAACTGCAAATCAAACTCTCCTTGAGACAACATTTCTCATGTCTAAAATTGGAAGATACGTAAAGAACGAGAGCACCCAGTGAGGCTGCAAACCAGGATGAAGGAGGTGCTTTGATGTGGTAGTGTGGAAGGGTAAATTCACACAAGCCTAACAGAAAGGGATTTGGTAAAATAAATCAAAAAGCCTTATAATACTGCAAATTCACTTGTAGGAATTTATCCTAAGGAAATTATCATAAATATGCCTAAAGCTAATAGCAATGAAGACGTTCATGACAGCATTCTTTATAGTACTGAGCTCGCTAAGTGTTTAGCACTTGGAGACTCAGTAAACTATGGCATACACATGTAATGGGTTTTGCTGGAGTCTGGAGAATGAAATTAAGTGATTCCTCCCAAAACTCAGACAGAACTGAGTCTAAATTCTAATTCTCCAACTTACCGACTTTCCTTCTCTGGAAAGGCCATTGGATTTTTTTGGAGCCTTGTTTCCCTTGTGCAAAAGGAAGGACTGTATCCTCCTCAACTGGGTGGTTGTGAGGTTGAATGTGGTGACATGGTTGTGGATAAGGGTGAAGCTTCCATCTTTGTGGGGGGTTTTTTTGGACCCTGAAATATTCAAGTTCACCTGTCACCCTAGACTCTGCTCAGACCAGGTCTTGGCCCCTACGATCCTAAGGAAAAAGAAGACCACAGTGACATCTGTATCTTTGGAAGTCCAAAAGGCTGCGGTCTTGACAAGAACAAGGGTTTAGGAAGATTTCCTGGGGAATCATTTGACCCCTAAGCTTTCTAAACTCCAGACTGGAGGAAGGGCAGAGAGATAAACACTTAGATGCATGTGGGACTCTGAGCAGTGCCTCTCTGGGGGAAGAGTTCTGGAGGAGTGTTAAAGAGCAGGACCTTATTTTTAGTTTTGGGTTTTGTGGGGGTCTCTCTGCCCTGGTGAAGCCCAGCTGTCTGGGTTCAAAGCCTAGCTCCTCCTCTTAATGTCTGTGTGTATTAGTCAGGGTTCTCCAGAGAAACAGAACCAATAGGATATAGATATAGATATATTGGTATAGACATGGATATAGTTATAAAGAGGGAATTTATTAGGGGAATTAGATCACACGATTATGAAAGCCGAGAGGTCCCACAATATGCCATTTGCAAGCTAGAGAACCAAGAAAGCAGGTGGTGTAGTGCAGTCCAAGTCTGAAGGTCTGAGAAGCTGGAGTTCTGATGTGCAAGGGGAGGAGAAGATGAGTGTCTTCTCACATGTCATACGTCCAAACCTTTCCGTAAACGGCATAATCTAATGTGCTTGTAAATTTTACACAAATGGCATTGTACTAATTATCTCTTGCTGTATGTCAAGTTACCCCCCACTACCTCAAAACATAGTGACTTAAAAGAACCGATATTTATTATCTCACAGTTTGTGAGGGGCGGGAATCCAGCTGTGGTTTGAATGGATATCACACAGATTAAAAAAAATATATGCATTCAAAAAAAAAAAAAAGATGGATGTCCCAGCTCCAGTAGAGAGAGCTAATTTATCCTTTCTCCACCTTTTTATTCTGTCTGGGCCCTCAGTGGATTGGTTGATGCCCGACATTGGTGGGGGCAGATTTTCTTCACTCAGTCTACCGATTCAAATGCGAATCTCTTTCAGAAACACTCTCACAGACGCACTCAGAAATGATGTTTCGCCAGCTATCTGGGCACCCTGTGGCCCAGTTGAGTTGGCATATAAAATTCACCATCTCACCGTGTGACCTCGGGCAGGGCACGTAAGCTGTCGGACCTCAGTTTCCACATCTATGATAGGGGATAATAATGGATCTCACTTCGTAGAGCTGTTGGTGGGAATAAAGGAAGCACATCTTGTTAAGTGCATAGAATGGTGACTGAAAAAGGCTCAATATGATTTTACAAAAAAAAGCCAAAGGGGATTGCAGGCCATGTGGAGATGTCCCCAGTGTTAACCTGGCGCAGTAGGTGGAGGGGCACAGATACAGGGGTGGCATGGACAGGTATGTGGCATCCCGTGACAGAGCATGTGTGTTTCCAGTGGCCCTGGAGTGCCATGGCCTCTGGCCCCTAAATGGGACCTGGGGATTAGGGAGGAGAGAGCGAGACAGGAGTTCTGCAAGGCTTCCTGTGGCCCAGACGCAGGTACTCCAGCAGAGGGCAGCCGATGTGGTGGGTGGCACCACAGCACAGACCTCAATGGATGCCAGTAGAGGACATGGTCAGACAAAAACACAGACCTGGCCATCCCTGCTTGGTGACGGCATGGGGACATTTGAACACTCCCTGGAGCTTGGCATCTTTCCCATGGAGAGGAAAGGAGTGAGAACATCTAAAATATGACTTGGTTTAACCTGAAATCAATGAGAAAAATAAAAATCACTCAAGAGACTAAATTTACCTGGAAGTGACAAGATTAAATGTTCTGCTTCATAGAATTTGAGAGACTCAAGACAGAAATTAAGTTCAGTGGGAAACCCTCCACCCCCACACGTGTACACACTCAGAGGCTAACACGTTTGCAGCCATGAGAAGGTGCTGGGAAATTCATAGCCACTAAGGGCTTGGCACATGGTAAGTGCTGCATAAATGGGAAATAAATACATACTACATGATAATAATGAAAAAATCTAAATCTGCCCATGGCAATGGTCAGTGTTTCAAGTGGACAGAAGGGACGACTCGGGCTTCATTCTCTCCTCCTTTCCTCTTGACTGTATCCCTGTTATTGGGCAACACCTCCTCTTTGCCAAGTCTTGAAAGCAAAGCATAGCAAAAGGCTGTGAGTGCACGCCACACCATAAATACTTCCAGTGGGAACAGAGATTTATGGTGTTATAAATGCCAGCGGCAGGCCCAGTTTGTGTTAATAGCCTTGTTAGTTACATTGCTGTAAAATCCAGATCTCCACACTGCTTAACAGCTACGGTTCTGCTCAGCAGCATTAATTCAATAAATCGAGCCCCCTTGACATAAATCTTACAGCCCCTGGAACCTGATTAGGAAATCCCTCCTGATGGGTTAGAGATGGACAGATTGAGTGAGGCCAGTGAGCTTCTAGCGGGAGCAGTGAATCATGTGATGCAGCTGTGTCTCTGGTTGTCACCGTGGGTCATCTCCTACCTGCGATCCCAAACGGGCTCGACTTTGACCTTGAGCGTGGAGGGCCCGAGGATCGCTGGTGATCCAGGGGAAGTGCCTTCATGGCCGCCACTAGCCCCTACAGTCCCTTTGTGCAAATTAGAAGAAGTGCCCTCTCTAGGTGGCTCAGCCTCATGGGTGTGTGGTGTGGTGGTAGAATGGCACCTTTATGCTGGCTAGAAAAAGGCCAGGGGAGCTGCAGGCTGGATTCCAGCCCTCCCTGGTCCCCCGGCCCCAAGGGAGGCTGCTGTACTGAAGACCCCACATAGCCAAACATGATGGCCTGGGTGACCTTGTAAAAATTCAACTACAACAAAAGAAGGGAGAGCCTATGATTGAAAGATCTAGAAATTATGCAGTGAAAAAAACAAGCAAGGCTGGGCGCCGTGGCTCAGACCTGTATTCCTAGCACTTTGGGAGGCCAAGGCAGGAGGATCGCTTGAGGCCAGAAGTTGTTTTTTTTTTTTTTTTTTTTTTGAGACAGAGTCTCGCTTTGTTGCCCAGGCTAGAGTGAGTGCCGTGGCGTCAGCCTAGCTCACAGCAACCTCAAACTCCTGGGCTCAAGCGATCCTCCTGCCTCAGCCTCCCGAGTAGCTGGGACTACAGGCATGTGCCACCATGCCCGGCTGATTTTTTTTTCTGTATATATTAGTTGGCCAATTAATTTCTTTCTATTTTTAGTAGAGACGGGGTCTCACTCAGGCTGGTTTCGAACTCCTGACCTCGAGCAATCCTCCCGCCTCGGCCTCCCAGAATGCTAGGATTACAGGCGTGAGCCACCGCGCCCAGCCGAGGCCAGAAGTTTGAGGTTTCAGGGAGCAATGATGATGCTACTGTACTCTAGCCCAGGGTGACAGAGCAAGAACTTGTTTCAAAAAACAAGACAAAACAAAACCAAAACCAAATAAACAAAACCAAAAAACCCCCCAAAAAACCCAATCAAGATGAAACAATTTATTGTTAGGCATATATATGTGAAAAACAAACTAAACCTTAAGATAAAAACCAGTAGAATGACTAATCCAACATTTAGGAGTGTGGTTACCATTAAGAGAAAGGCAGGAGATAGGATAAGAGAAATACACAGGTAGATGGATATAGATGAATTTACTGCTAACATTTAGATTTTTGGTCTGGACAGTGGGTTCATGCTGTTCATGATATTATTTTTATCAAGCAATCCAATTGTATTTTAAAAATACAATAAATAAAATAAAATGAAAGGGCTAATCATTAGCTAATGATAAATCCAATTCTGTGAACCTAGGGAGAGTCACAAGAAAGTAGACAAGCTAGGTCTGCTGTTTTGCCTCTTTCCCCTCCTCCCCTCCCTCGCTCCCTTACTGCTCAGGACCGTCCACACTTAATGAGCCCTGTGCTAGGCATCTGACAGTCCCCCATCTGCTGAGTTCTTAGAACCACCCTGTGTGCTAGCTGAGGACTAGGGTTGAATCCTGACCTCACCATTTCCAAACTTGTGATCTTGGGCAAATGATTCTACTTAAACACTTTGCGAATTCATTTTCTTGTCTGTGAAACGTGGATTTGAAAAAAAAACTGAACTGAAAAGATCAACACGAAACAAAGCGAGAGTGAGTTTGCAGGACAAAGATAGACAACAAAAATAAATAAATAAAACGGGAGTAGTAACATTTTGTAGGCTGTGAGGATTAAATGAGATAGTACCTTTAGACCTGTGCTTGGCTTGTAAGTTAAGTGTGAAACATCATTATGCCCATCTTAGAGATGAGGAGGGTCTGTGATACTTTGAAAAGTTAGGTAACTTGCCCGAGAGTGCACAGTTGGCACCAAATGGCCATTCCTTTCCTCCGTTTCTATGCGACTCATTCTTCCTTCTCTGTGTATTTCATACACAAATTGCTTGAGTATTTAATGTGAGCTAAGAATGTGCTAGGTTCTCATTACGTATGTATGTACCCATCCCTGTGCACCCCCCTCCCATCTGCCTGACACCCAATAAATGTTATTCCTATATGTCCACTTAGGTGTTGATCTGTTAATACCAATTTGCTGGTGGGTACATGTGGTGCTTGTTTTTCCATTCTTGGGATACTTCGCCAATAGGTAAAAATTAAAAAGATTTTATACAGAAAAAAAAAGAAGAACGTGCTAGGTTCTCAGGTGCAGAAATGAAAGTATAATGTGTATAATTCTTACCTATAAGGATCCCACCGTCTTTGAGGGCGGAGTGCTACTGATGGTGTGGAGTTCCCTACGGGACAGTGGAGGTGTGGCCTGTCCCAGAGGACTTGAGCTGAGCTTGAGCTCAGGTTCCCCTGTGCTGGGGCAAACCTGTCTTAGTTTTCTCTGATGACTAAGTGAGACCTGAATTTTTCCTGCACACGTGCGTGGTTTGCAGACAGATGAATGGAGACCTGCTTTTCCAGGTGTTTCCACCAAGCTCAGTTGTAGCGAGAAATTTCCTGGAAACATAGTCACCTCTGACTTATGTTGCAGACTGCGGTGGATAGCCCTGGCCTCTTCACACGGTGGCTGTGCCCCCCTCTGAGTGAAAGCAGGAGAGGCTTGGCAGTCTCTTAAGGCCTGGACTCTGTAGCTCCAGAACACCGCTGCTGCCTCGTTCCATTGCTCACAGCACATCGTGCCGCCAGCTCCATCCAAGGGGTGGAGAAATGGACTCCGCAGCATGGGTGCGTGCAGAGATGGGAGAACCGTTGCTGCCCTCTTTGCAGACAGTCCGACATGGGGTCCTCATCCCATCTTGAGGGGCGGTTGTCACGGAAGGTGTCCTGGAATGGGCAGCTTCTAACCCGACACCTGCAGTTTGCAGTCTGAGTGCCCTAGAGACCATGGAGCATTGAACACAGAGGAACAGCATGTGCGAGGGCCCAGAGGCCAAAGGGAACATGGAACTTTCAGAGACGTGAAGGAAGATCAACCAGGAAAGGAGTGGGGAGTGGTAAGACACGAGGCTGGGCAGGGGGCAGTGTGGGGTATGGGGGGCCTTGTAGACGCAGCACTTCATCCGGAGCGTAGGAAGGGCAGTGGAAGGAGGTTGAGCCTGGGGGTGACAGGATCTGATTTAAGCTTTAAGAAAGTCCCTCTGGTTGCCATAAGGGGAGTAGATTGCAGGAAGGTAGGGTGGGCGTTCTGAGCTCAGTAAGAAGGCTGCTGGAATTCTCCAGGCAAGAGCTGGTGCTGGTGCTAGTGGAGATGGAGGGATATGGGTGAATGGGGAAGGTTTTCAGGAGGTCAGTGTCATTGTGGGATAGGGCCAGGGCATCCTCCCAGTGCCCTTGGCCTTGAACTGAGATGAGTCACCTTCTTCCCTTACCCAGGTCCAATTCACCTCCAGATGTACTGGAACTTCTACTTTCCGTCTCTTCCTTTCCTTTCTCTGGCAACTACCCACCCCGTCCACTGCATGCCTAGGTGGCTTCAATAGTCTACTAATTATCGTCCCTGTCTTCCGGGTTCCTCCCTTTCCAGTCCACCTCGTGTGCTGTCACTAGAATAAACTGTCCTATAATACAGCTTCACCTCATGTCAGTTTTCTGCAGAAAAACAACAGAACCATCCTGGGGTTCCCCGATCGTTACAGGAGAAAATGAAAAGTCTTTCTTGTGTGGCATTTCAGGTATTCCTCCGTGTGGTCTTCTAAAATTTATGCCTTACTGGTGTTCCATAGGATCCCACCTGCCAGAGAAAAAAGTCTTACTGGTGGTTGGGGAATTCCTGAATGACAATGAGAACAGCGACGACAGTGTAGTGTGGCCATATCTATCAAAATTAATTAAGTTTGCCTTGTGACTTGATGCAGGTGACGTGGAGATGTGCCTCTCAACCCCCCCTTTTAAGGGAGGACTTGCTGCCCAGCTGCGGGGAGCACGGTCAGCAGATGGCCTTTGGCTGTCAGCTCCTTTGACAGCTGCGGGGAGCTCCCTCTGCCAAGGTCATGCACTTTGGGGGCAGTTGACATCACGTAACTGAGAGAGACGGGGGTATAAAAGCTTGGCAGTTTTGACTTTTTTCTCTGTCCAGTTCTGCTTCCTCCCCCTTCCCTTCAACATTTTTAAAGAAAACTTTATTGAAATATAATGCATATACCATACAATCCACTCGTTTATAGTGTCCGGTTAAATAGATTTTAGTATATTTACAGAATGGTGCAACTTGCCATCACAATCAATTTTATAGTTGATCACCCCCAAAAGAAACCCCGTACCCATTAACATTCACTTTTCATTTTCCTCCCAAACTTCCAGCCCTAGGCAACCTCCAATCTATCATCGCTAAAGATTTGCCTGTTCTGGACATTTCATATAATATGTGGTCTTTTGCATCTGTCTTATTTTACTTAGCATAATGTTTTCAGTGTTCATCATGTTATAATCAGTAGTTCATTTCTTTTTATTGTTGAATACTATTCTATCATAATGTGAATATACTACATTTTATTCATCCATTTGTAAGTTGATGGACATTTGGGTTATTTCCACTCTTTTTGGTTATTATGGATACTGCTGCTATGAACATTTATGTACAAGTTCGTGTGTGGACATATGTTCCTAATAAACATTTTGCAACCCAAACTCCCTCTCAGCATCTGTTCCAGAGAATCCAACCTGTGACACTTGGCAGTTTCCTCTTTGGGATTTTATCCCGTGGAGAAACTTGCACAATGCAGAATGACATGTGTACAGCATTATTTACAACAGCATGATTTATACTGGAAAAATATTGGAAACAACAGGATTATTATCTCAGGATGGTCAGAGAGGTTAAGTAACCTCTTAAGTAGCACAGCAAGGAAGTGGTGGACCAGGATTTGAACCTGGGTTTGTGATTCCTTAGCATGCCCTCTTTCTGCTCCCCTCCCAGCTGGATTCTAAATGGGCTTTGTATACACATCCCACAAACTAGCTGCCCTCAGTTTAGGAAGAGTCCATACATACGCTGAGTTTGGACTGTATAAGTTTGCAGTGTTTAAAAATTTGGAGATTGTACATGCCAATGAAGATTATCAGTTTATTAAAAAAAAAAACTGGAAAGGCACAAAACTGCTAGCATTTGACTTGTATGTCTGCATGGCAAGGCTGGCTGGTGCTGAGTAGTGGCTGTGCCACTTGCATGGGTTTTTTGTCCCCACCTCTCCCCTTTGTGCATGTCCAGCCCATGTCACTCACTTTTGTTCCCTGTCAGGCTCTCCGAAGCATCTGTGGTTGAGACTTTTGCAATTTCAGTGTTTCACTCATTTTGTGTATGTGGCTCTGAGCAGCCATCTCCAGCTGGTGACCGAGCCTGCATGCTAGGGAAACTCAGGTCCTAAACCTCCCCTTTGTTGATTCTCTTTCTTTGTTGGGAAGGGGAAGGAGAGAGGGAGGGAGAGGGTGTTTTAACCTGCTGAAGCTGCCATGGAAAAGTTATTAATCCCATAGACTGGGTGGCTTAAACAACAGAAATTTATTTTCTCACAGTTTTGGAGGCTGAAAAGTCCAAGGTCAAGTTTCTGGTGAGGTTCAACTCCCGATGAGGGCTCTCTTCCTAGCTTGCTGACGCTGCCTTCTCACCATGCCCTCACAAGGTGGACAGAGAGCTCTGGTGTTTCTTCCTCTTCTTATAAGGAACTAGCTCCTCTTATAAGGGAACTAGTCCTCTGGTAAGATTAGGGGCCCACTGTTATGATCGCATTTAACCTTTATCTCCTCCTCACAAGTCCTGCCTCCAAATACAGTCACAGTGGAGGTTACGGCTTCACTGTTTGAATTTTGGGGAGACACAAACATTCAGTTCATAACAGATGGATTGCTTTTGTTTTTCCTTTGGTTCCTATAGCAAACTGATGTCTAGTCCCAGGTTAGTCTGCCAATCCTGCCCATTTCTTGTCTCTGGATTCTGTAAGACACCCTGATATCCCTCCTTATAAGAAGCCTGCTTTGTGATTAAATTAGCTTTACTGGGTTCCTGTTGCTTTCTACTAACGGTGACAATAACTATGAATGACAGGCACCAGTACACTGTGGATGTGAGCATGGATCTAGGAGACAGCCAGCTTCTGCCACTCAGTTCCTCACTGTCCACAGGCAAGTGACTTAAGTTCCAGGATCCTCAGTTTCCTTCCCTGTAAGGTGGGGATGAAATAGTACCTAACACGCTGGGTTATTGTGAGGATTTAATGACATGTACATAAAGTCTCAGCAGAGTGCCTAGCACATAGCAAGCTCTTAATAGAAGATTGCTCTTTATGATAATCATAATCATCATAATAATTATTGTTGTTATCACTGTTATTCAGGGACCCGCCGGGCCAGATTATTTCTATGATTTCTTCCAGTTCTGGCAGTCTCATCCCTGGATTTTTACCTAATCTCAGAATGGGGTTTTTGGAGTGTCTACCATGCTCCTGAAATTGTGTCTAACATTTTGTGCAGAAGGCATTTATTTTTCTGCCTAGAGGAGCTCAGAGGTTCCATCAGATTCTTAAAAGCATCTGTGACCCTCACTCCAAACAGTTACAGATCACTCCTCTGTGCCACAAGGATTCCACAATATTTCAGGGTGACCCCGAAGCAGTGGAAGTTGATCCTTCTGTGGATTAGATCAGTGCTGAGACAGATTTCAGTTCAAAGCCTTAACTTAACTTCCAGAAAAGCTCAGCAATCTGAGGCCCACAATCAACTTTATCAAAGCAATTTAGCAGGAATGCAGTTATCTCCTGGCAGAGCACAGCCCCATGGGGAAATAAAATTTGATGGGAGCTGCAGGGACTTTTGTGTCCTTTGGAAAGGTCAACTCGATGTGTGAAGGGGCCTTGTGATAGGAGTGGGGAGATTGGAACATTTCAGAATGAGGTCACAAGCTTGACCTCTTGTCAAGGTTCATGTGGGACTATAGGGACTTTTGCTGCAACCCTGACCTTGGAAATTACGGACAAAAGGTATCATTGCCCAGAGTTATCTTCCAAATGTACTGTCAAGATCAGGCTACACTACCCAGGAAAAACCTCCAGTGACAGCCTTTTATTTAAAGCCATATTTCTCAAACTGGGGCACCTGTAGCCCTAAAGATACATGATAGTGAACTGGGAGAGTCAAAAAGCCACAGGTTCAACAGGAAGAACTTTCTGGGACCAACAATTTTAAGAGTTTTTGGAGCACAGAATTTATTAAACACAAAAACAAATAATTAACGTATACACACATGTATAATACAAGCGAAGTCAAGAGTGGCCGGGGAAATTTTGCAGTTGAAGTCATGAGCTCAGCACTTCAATATGAACATGTTACCTAATTTGTTCTTCTCTTCTGTTTATAAATACTTGGGTGAAAAAAATTGGACATGTTCTCAATTTCAGGGTAAAGCCTTCATACTTCTTAGCATAGTGTGAAAGGCTCTTTAGAATTTGACCCAAATCTTACGAAGGAAAATGCTCCCAAGCAGCCATATAGCCTATGAGCTGAGCTGTCCAGTGAAAAGGGACATCTTTTCCCAGTGGTTTCAACAAAAGTTCCAGGGTTGATGTCCATTGACGTTAATTAGGGCACGAACATCCCAAAACCAATTATTGTGATTCTGATTGGCCAGTCTAGAGGTGGAGTAGGTCATAAATTCCATCTGGACCCCAAGGGCTGAGAGTGTGTGATAGCACAGGGGAGCTTCCCTTAAAGTAATCAGAATACTGTTATCAGAATAGATAACAGTGGATGCCGGGCAGATCGAACCACTTAGGTTCATTTCCTATATGAAGTGTGCTCGATCCTAAAGCCCACACTTGTCTTTATCTACACTCTTCTCCTCCATTTTATAGAGGCAGGTGCTGAGTCAGAGAAGGGCAGGGGCATCCTGAAAGTCACACCTTACATTGCAGCAGAGGTGGGTTGGGACTCAGGTTTCCTGAGTTCAGTCAAGGCTGCACTGTAGGTTGTGCTGGAGACCAAGGAGTCAACTAGTTTGGCAAGCGTGGGGCGTGGTCACAGTGCATGCTGTGGCCTGCGACCTGAGCTCTTTAAAAAAAAAATTGCTCCTATGTTGTAGGAGCAATTCATGCACCATGTGAGTTTGGTATTATTATTGCTACCCCATTTTACAGATTAGGAAATTGAGGCTCAGAGAGCTCACATCGCTTGCTCAAAGCTATGCATTTGGGAAATGGCTAAGTCAGGATATAAATCTTGCCTCTCTGACTTCTCGTTTATGATGATGAATATAAATCACTTAGCATTCTACTTGATATGGAGTCAATGTTGACTAAATGTTATTATTATCACACTTTTTGGGTTGTTTTTTCAAGGTATATAATGAAAGCGGTATCATGTATGATTAAATCAACAGACGTTTATTGAGTGCCTACTATGCGCCACACATTGGGGTTGACACTGGGGGAACAGCCATGAATACGTCAGATAGGGCCCCTGCCCTCCCAGAGCTAATATTCCATCAGAGGAGACAGATTTTAATCTAATAATTCCAAATGTGACAGGTGCTATGAGGGAGAAGTGCCCAGTTGAGGAGGCATTTTGGTGGGGGGGTGGCTGGAGAACCAGGGGGCTCCTTGAATCTGTGCTAGTAGGGGAGGCAGGCCCGGCTCCTTCCACGGGCTTCTGGCACTCTTCAAACCTCCGTGTGAAGCAGAACAGTCCTGGGAAATGGTGATTTGTCAGCACCAGGCCTTAGGGGCCTTTACTGGGGTCTAAATCAAATTCAGACGCTGAAGAGCCGGCCCTGAGTTTAGTGTGGATTTTACAGGTCAGTGAGGCTGAACAGTGGCTCCCGGGCTGTTGATAAATGTGTTGGGATCTCGCGCTGAGTCTGCCAAGGCCACTGTCAACTCAGCGTCTTCATTTTCCTAGGCTATTAAGCAGCGGCAGGACACAGCCATCCGGACTGGAATCCCACCCTGCGGCAGGGGTCTTCAGGAGAACTTTCCGAGGGGGCCAAGCATCGGCTCCTGGCCTGGGACCTGGGTGACCTGGAGCATCCTCTGTCCTGGGACGTGGATAAGACAGCAGGAGACAACTGAGCTCCTAAAAGAAGGGGCGTGTATCACCACCCTATATCCCTGTGTCAAGAACTGTGCCTGGCACAAATAAATACTTGTCAAGTGGCTGAGCTAGGATAAAAAGCAGCCTTACATAAAAAGGCAGAGACACAATTTATGAATGTATTATGATCCATCGCATTTCCCCCACTTCTGGTTCTCTTGTGATGATTTCTGGCATTATCCACTTAGTATTTTTTTCCTTTTCCCCCACCCCAGGCTCAGAAGCACAACGTGCTCATTAGTGGATGAAGAACCAGAGAAGGGATGGTGGGATTTTCTTCTGAAAAATCATACACTGACTTGTCAGAGAGAAAACAGAACAGAGGTGGGTGAGAGGGAGAGACCGTGTGAGACACTCATGGGCGGAAGGGTTTGGAGGTTTGGGGGAGAGTTGGGGGTGAGGAATATGCTGAAGGAGGTGTGGGGGGAGTTGGTGAGCGAGACAAAGGCATCCTTTAAAGTGGCGGTCCCCAATCTTTTTGGCAGCAGGGACTGTCTTCATGGAAGACAATTTTCCCACAAACTGGGGAAGGAGGTGGGGGATGGTTTCAGGGTGATTCAAGCACATTACATTTATCGTGCACTTTATTTCCATTATTACTACATTGTAATATATAATGAAATAATTATACAACTCACTATAGGTTGGGCACCTGCTTTAAAGAAGTGCTGCTGTAGATCATGAATTTGATCCCTCTTCAATGCTGAGCAAGGACTAGATAAGCATAAGACTAGATAAGCATACTTTTAGTTGCTGGGCTGAGTTTCTTTAAATTCTGTGGTCCTCCAGACTGGGCCACGTGGGACCTTTGATTAGGGTTAGTTACATGTGTACTCTAGAATTGATATCTGGCTTCTAGTAACTGCTGCTGGCATTGACTGTTTTGAGATCCCACTGTAACCGTTGGCAGTCTTGACCCTTTTGCATAACAATACTAATAGCTTACAAACAGCAAGAGCTTCCTAAGTGCCAGGCACCGTGCTAAGCTTTTTAGACACGTTACCTTATTTAATGTTCATGACGATATTTTGAGGTCTATATTACTATTATTTCCATTTTACAGATGAAGAAACTAATGAAAGAGAGGTCAAGCAACTTTCCCAAGGTCACACAGCTAGGAGATGGTAGAGGTGGGGTGTGCACCCAAGCAGTGTGATTCTAGAATCGGCATTCTCCGTCTCTCTTCTGCTGGGCAGCTGTTGGGGCCCTTAATTCTCACAGTGCCATGGCCACTCAGCATTCTGTTGTGAAGTGAGAAGACACACTGTCTGTCCTTCCTACACTTAATTTGAGGAGGTGTCACATCAGTATTTCTTAGAGCCCCTTTTCTACCCGGAGCACACATGCTTACACACATACATTCCCTCATTTGGCCTAAGTGAAGTTCCAGCTCTTGTTGATTACCGGGTCCTTCTACAGAAGACTTTGTAGTTGAGTCTCCTGAGCGCTGGTCTCTTTTTCCTTTTATGATGAAATTTCCCTCCCGACCTGAGCCACCCCTCTCTACCACTGGACTTCCATTGCTGGCTCCATTTCTTTTCATATGATGTTTGAACATCCCAACTACAGATAGGATTTGAGTTGTTTTTTTTTTCCCACTCCGTCTTGCATTTCAGTGGGATGTAAATAAATACTTGGGGAAAGGAATATTACTCATCTCCACAAGTGGAAGTCTGTAAATCCCTGCTCTGACCCTGCTGGGTTCCCCATGAGATTTTAAATAAGTTATATATCACACCACAAGCAGCCTACAAGTGGAGTTATGAATAAGGCATGGATTGTTGTAAATAATAACTAGGATCAACAGTGGATGCTTAGGATAGAGATTTAGGCTCCATAAACGGAAGCTGTGATAGACAGGTATGCACCCAATATCTAACCCACCTTCTTGCTTGAGAGTAGAACCCCATTTTTGTTACAGGCAGTGGTATACCCAATGCTAGGCTATGAGTCATGACTAGTCAAAGTCAATTATGGCAGTCTTGTTCCTCACTTTATTAGACTCCTTTGCAGCTGGAAATGACACAAATGAGGTCAATGGGAATGAAATAAAATCTGCTTTGAGTGCTCCTGGGAAAAATGGCAATCTTCCAAAAAAAGGGTAAAGACACAACTGGAACCATCTTTCCTCCTCTTTTCTGCTTGGAAAGTGGATGTAATGTCTGCAGGTGAAGTGGACATCTTGGAATGTTTCTAACATGTCTAAGGTGATGGATACCTCAATTACCCTGATTCGATTAGTTCACAACA
This sequence comes from Mirza zaza, assembly GCA_008750895.1. Taxonomy (NCBI): domain Eukaryota; kingdom Metazoa; phylum Chordata; class Mammalia; order Primates; family Cheirogaleidae; genus Mirza; species Mirza zaza. The sequence goes on along the minus strand of VSMD01038869.1, from coordinate 109,035 downwards.
TATGGCCGTATCAAAACATCCCATGTACCCTATAAAGACATAAAACTATTGTGTACCCATAATATTAATAATTAAAAATAATTTTTTTAAAAGTCATAAAAAATTAGTTAACATTTATTGAGTATTTACTATAACATGACAGGTTATAGATTAAATATTTTACTTGCTTTATCTCACTTTATTCTTGCAACAACCTATGAGTTGTGTATCATTACAACACAGAAAAATATGCACATATTCCCTCTAAATTTGCCTCTTCTTATTAAAGTTAAATATTGTCTTTGATTTGTTCTTATGATTCCAGAGTTTCCCCTATGCAATTACATACACACCTAGAAGGTTTGCATACTAATTAGATCATGTCAGGAATATAACTCTTCACTTGCCTTTTGCCCTTAATAATTCATCTTGGAGATGTTTTTCTGTGTCAGCGCAAACAGATCTATCGCAAAATTCTCAACAGCAGTTGTAGGAAGAAAACCCTTTTAAAGAGTCAGAGCAGTTAAAAAGTACAATGAGCTGCTTAAGAGTTAATGATCTCCCTGTCCCAGGAGGAACCAAGTACAAGGAAGATAACCACTTAGAGGGGTTAATATCAGATGATGTTTTGGACTATGGTGGCCTTTAAAGGCCATACTTAAGAGCCTCTCATTCTCTGGCTTGATAGGAAGTTGTCTCTTTTTCTTCTCCTTGGTGTAAGGTTGCTTGGGTACCTGACAGTGGTTGACTAAGCTGTGTCAAAAATCATAATTAGGCCAACAGTGCCACGTGGACGACCAAACAGAGGAAAATTAGATCCATGTGATGCCAAACAATTTTATGAACTTTCACCCCACTTACTGGGCTGTTTCCTTGAATGCTTGCAGTCAGAGAAAGACACGCTGCTCCCGGGGACTGGGGTTGGCTGATTTCTCAGCTACGAGTGGGACAGGTGAGAAAGCAGGTATGGTATGCACAACAAAGATGTCCACATCCTAATTCCTGGAACCTGTGGATATGTTACATTACACGGCAAAGGGGAATTAAGGTAGCCGTTGGAATTAAGGTTGCTAATCAGCTGACTTTAAGATCGGGAGAGTAGCTTGGAGTTTCCAGCTGGGCCCAATATAATCACGAGATCTTTAAATGTGCAAGAAAGAGGAAGAAGAGCCAGTGTCAGAGTGACGAAGCATGGGAAGGACTTGACCCACCTCGGCTGGCTTTGAAGATGGAGGAAGGGGCTGGGAGCCACGGAATGTGCCAGCCTCCAGAAGCAGGAAAAAGCAAGAAAATGGACTCTTCCCTAGAGTCTCCAGAAAGGAAGACTTTTAACCCACTGAGACCTCTTTAGGACTAATGATCTTCAGAACAGTAAGAAAATGCGTTTGTGTTGTTATGCTACTAGGTTTCTGGTCATTTGTTATAGCAGCAACAGAGAACTGGTACAGCAGATAAAGAAGTTGGAGGGTATTACCATGTGAAGGGCATGCAACAGGAACTATTTTTTAAAGAAAGAGCCCAGTTCCTAGTAGTTATTAAAATTTTAACTGTTCAGCAATGACCTGCATTTAGTGCTAAGGAAAAAGTTTTTTTTTTTTTTTTTTTCAGTTTTCATGCTATCCTAGAATAGTGGCTACAACAGAATTTACTAGGTATGGGACCTTGAGTAAGTTACTTCACCCCTGTGAGCCTTAGCTACCTCCTAAGCAAAATAGGATATTAGTTTTTGCCTGGTTCAGTGGTTTACAACCTTGGCTGTATATTAGAATAACCCGGGAAGCTTCTTCATCCCTGAATGAGCCCTTTCCCAGACCAGCTGGAAAGAAATCTTCGGATTTGAGGTCTGGGCATCTACAACCAGGAAAGAAAGTCCCCCAGGCGATTCCAGCAAACTGTTAGAGTTGAGAACCATTAAGCTGGCCCAGGTAGATGGTGGAGGGAAGTTAAGCCAATTATTGGAATCACCTAGAGGATATTTTACAAATCCTGGTGCCCAGGTCATACCTCAGACCGATGAAATGAGACTTTCTGGGTGTGAGACCCAGGCAGCAAGATTGTCTAAAGCTCCCAGGTGATTCTAATGTGTAGTCAAGGCTGACAATCTCTGATGTAGACACGGTAAACAAAGCACTTGTCATAGAAGGGGCTTACCCACTTTTATCATTGCCTCTTTTTTCCCTTGAGGGGCAATATAGCAATTATCATTGCTCATATGAGCTTTGGAATCAGCCAGATCTGGCTGGGATTACTCAGGATACTCTGGCACCTCCAGCTACAAGTCTTGGGCAAACGCTTCTCTCTGAAGCCTCGGCTTCATCATCTATAAAGCAGAGATAAATATATATATGCCTCAAAACATGGAGATAGTAATGATTAGACAAGAGAATATTTGTCATGCATTTTGTGCATTGGGTCAGGCAAACAGTGGGCACTAGAATGCTTTTGGCAGTAATTACTATGATGAACAGTAAGACTCTAGAAATTGGTTGGCAATATTGGCTTCCCTTCTTGAGCCAAGTCAGCTCACCTCTCCAAGCCTCGGTTTTCTCATCTGCGTCAGGGACACTACTTGTCTTAAAGGCTTCTTGTGAAATAAAGTGTGATAACATGTATAAAACTCCACAGTGGGCTGCACACATTTGATGAGTGGCAGCTGGAACAATTACACACTGGTGAGAGGTTCACACACCTCCCTCAGTTCCTCTGTCAAATACACCTAGTTTTAAAGCTGAGATCACAGTCTGGCTTCATCTGGTGAGAAAATGGAATTATTTGGTCTGATGTGTATATACATATTTTAAAACTAGCCTCCAGTTTTTTTTTTTAAAAAATTCAAGAGCTTGTATATACATGCAAGAATGCCTGGTTTCTTTTGAAATATGGGGAGACTGGGGAATAAGTGTTTCCCAATCCACAGGGCATATTTTCAACAGCATGTAGATGACATTAGTCCTTAGACTCAATGCTCCTTTTTATAAAAGAGAAAGTTTTATAACACCCTCTGCACTCTCCAGAAATGAATTTCACAGATAATATAATCTATATACATACATAACTTTAAAAAATCAATATAACGTACTAACTGTATTATGGTAGAGAATAAAGTGAAAGGAGTCTATAATAAGATAGTACCTATATACAGTATTTCAATATGTAAATGACTGCATATGACTGTACTATAAAACATAATGATTCAGCTGGATAATTGCTTCTATATATAATGACGGTGACAGCCGCAGCCATGAAGACAAACTTGTACAGATGTGTTGTGTCACCTACAAAAAATATGCACAGTGTTACCATCAATGACCCGGCTTTCTGAAACAGTGCACAACTTTTGTTAAAGTTCGTAAAGTATAGAATAACCTTCGGTCAATTTATCTATTAGTTGTGGTTCTTTAAAACTCAATGTCATCCAGGTGTGGTGGCTCATCCCTGTAGTCCCAGCTACTCAGGAGGAGAGGTGGGAGGATCCCTTGAGCCCAGGAGTTCCAGACCCTTCTGGGAAACACAGCGAGACCTTCATCTCTTAAAAAAATAAAAAACTAAAAAACGCAAAAAACACCTCTCCTCCTCAAAAAAAAAAAATCCACACAAACTCCATGTCTACTTAAACCATGTGAAAACATTTTTGTTTTAGTTTGTATGTCTAAATGAGTTAGAGTTAGGCTCAGGTGATAATGATAAATTTGTTTTTCATGGATGTAAATGTTTGGCAGGATATTTATTGGCTGTGTTGCATATCCCAGACCTAGTAATAATCGAAACACCCCACAATTTTCCAGATCTCTCCCTAGGGGGCAGCACCATCCCCATTGAGAACTTTTCCTTTGTGACAATAAACTTCATGGGCGCTTTGGTTTGAGCTTAAGGGTTTCTACAGAACTTCATTGCAGAAACTGTTTAATGGGATCTTATATTTCCATTTATCAAGTGCTTGCAGTAGGAGGTGATTTTTGTTTTGGCTTTGTTTTTCATGGTGAAAGGCATTTCTTTGGGTGAGAACCTCTTTTGTCATAGAGGCAGCCGAGGGAGCGCAGATTTATTATCCCAAGCAAGGAAAGCCATACAAATGAGATCTGTGTTAATAATGCCTGCCTTTTTTTTTTTTTTAACTCAAAAATACTTAATGATAAGTGTCTGTCTTTACTGAGCATCTACTATGTGCCAGGAGCTATGCTGAGTTCTTTCTAAGGGCATTCTTATTTAAAATCAAGACGCACTCTTATTTATATCAGTTATGTGCTGCCAAGATTAGCTACACACATGCAAGATGTGACCTCTAATACAGCTACACAGGGATCCCATGTGCATCATCAAGGCAGAGCATGGAAAGAGATGCGTTTACTGAGCACCTACTATGTGCTAGCTCCCAGATATTTTATATTTTATCTCCTAATCGCTTAGGACAATAACCTTGGAACCACCCTTAGTCTCTCTCTCTCTTCTGTATCCCCTTGTCTAATCTGTCAGTGTTGGTTCTGTCTTTATTGTAATTGTGATATTTTGTTCATGATGGATTTTTTTTGGCATCAATTTGGGTTTTAAATAAATACTGCATTAAAATATTACTTATTGATTCTTGGGAGATGTAGCTCAAGGCAAGTGCCTCACTTGAGTCACCCTAGTTGTTAAAATGTAAGCCTGGTTATGTCACTTCTATGCTGAAAAGCAACAGCTCATGCAGGGGAAGAGCCCCAGTCCTTAGTGTGGCCCACAGAGCCCTGTGAGATGTGTTCCAGCCTTTCCTCTAATTTCTCCCAGTGAAACTCTCAGCTTGACCATTGCATTCCAGCTAAACTGGCTTCCTCGCTGTTCCTTGAACACTCCAGGCCAGTTTTTGCCTTGGGCTTTGCTCCAGCTGTTTTTTCTGCCTCAAACATTCCTTCCTTACGCATCTGCTTGGCACATGCCCTCACCTCCTTCAAGCTTGTGCCCAGAGCTCTCCTTTGCAAGGAAGACCAATCCTGACCACCTTTTATAGCCCAACCTGTGGCAACCTCAGCCCGCACCCCTGGCCCTCCAGGCCCTGTTCTGCCTTATTATTTTTCCATAGCATTGATCATTTTTTAAACACTAGATAATCTACTCACTTACTGGGATTATTGTTTGTCTCCTTCTTAGTATGTAAGCAACTCAGGGAGAGGAATCTTGAACTCTATTGCTCACTGATAGACCCCACGAGCCCAGAACGGTGCTTGGCACATGCTAGAAGCTCCATAAATGTTTATTGCGTGAATGAATACATTTCATGTCATTCTTACATTCTTCTCCCGGGAAGCTATTATTATTCCCATTGTAGAGTTGAGGGAACCGAGGCTGTGATGGAAAGGGGTCCGGATGAGTCACACAGTGACTCAGCGGGGTTTCGATCTGGTCTCCCAACTTCCTCCCCCTCTTTTTTGAGTTGTGGTAGCACGTGTGGGGTGGTTACGATGGTCCCTATCTTGTACAATTGATTCACATCCAGACAGCGATGGGAGAGGGCACTCAGGAGAGGGGCTGGTTCCCAACAGGTGCTCATTATATGCTATTTTTTCCTCTTTTTCCTTTCTTTCCTCATAGAATCTCTCATTGGATCCCAGGGACTAGTGTATTCTCAAGAAAAGAGGCTGGGCCTGGAAATCTCATTGCTTTGGTCTCAGAACTCTTTTCTCCAAGTAAGAGAAGTCTCCTCAGACAGGCCTGAGGAAAAGAGTGGGGCTGTCTCAGGAAGCTTATGGGGAACGGATGAATCCAGGGCCTTCCGTGACCCTGGAACTGTGAGCCAGAAAAGATCTGGAACTGGGACAAATGCTTAAATTCTCTCTCTCTCTCCTCAGTAGCTGAAGACCTGCAGAGACCTCTTTCTCCACAGACCTTTTCTCTTCTCCCGTGGTTACATGGTGGAAGACAGCTGCCTGCTGCCTCCTGGGTTTGTGTGTCCTCAGTTCACACAGTGGAGTCTGACTAGTCCCACCCCAGGTTCTTGGGAGGGAGATTCTGATTGGTCCAGCTCGGGTGAGGCGTCCTCCACTGTCCCGCCACCATTGGCTGGGAACGTGGGGTAGGAGGCGGGGTTTAGATAGGATAAACATGGCTGCCGAGGGTTTAAGTGGGATGTGGAATGAGGACTATTCTTTAAAAAGGAGAACAAACAGCAACCTGCTTATTACAGCTTGGTTAAAATTTATTGTGCGCTTCCCACGAGCCAGGCACTGTGCTAAGTGATTCCTGTGTGGTGTTATTTAATCCTCCCAATAGTCCTCTGAATGAGTTTCTGCTTTTATTTGCATTTCAAAAGTGGGTAAACCGAGGCTCAGAGCAATATAGCAATATGCCCAAACTCACCCAGGAGGAACTGGGAGAGCCTTCACCCAGCCTCCCTTCACATTGCAATTTCCCACCGGACCTGCTTCCAGATCGATGTGCTCTTGCTTTTTGAATCTGAGAGGACCAGAGAGGCCCCATGTTTTGGTGAAACTCCAGGTGCCTGATGATTGTTACAAAGTTAGAGCACCTGAGTTTTGATCACTTAGTTAGCTATGCTGGTCATACCTTGTATTCCAGAACTGTGTTGAGAAATGCAATTTGTAGCATCCCAGGTGGAAAATTTCTGATTCTTTCTGACGGAGGATGCCAAGGAGAATTGGTCTCTATCCTGGTGGAAACATAAACATCAATTCTGAGAAGTTGGGCGGAGGGGAATGAGGTCTTGGAAATTGATGGAAAGCTGTCTGTTTGGCATCCTGAAATTAACCAGGACTCACCCTGTTGCTGCCTTTTTGGGCTCTGTGTATGGATTTCTGAGACACATTTTTAATCCTCTTGCTATTTCATTTGACCTGGAACAGAATATAGATTGTTGGGTGCCCGGGCTGTAGAATTTACACACAGGGAGGGGAATTGACCTGATGGGGGAGCATATGTATGTTCAGACACCAACCACACAATTTCCTGTGCAGATGATGGACATGTCCAAGACATTTGCTGGCTCACAGCAGGCACTCAGTACATGTCTTGAGTTGTTTTCTTTTTTCTTTTTCTTGAGATAGGGCCTCCCTCTCTCACCCCTGGCTGCAGTCTAGAGGCATCATCATTCTCAAAGCAACCTCGAACTCCTGGGCTCAAATGATTCTCCTGCCTCCTGCAAGCTGGGACTACAGGTGTGCACCACTGTGTCCGGCTGAATTTTTCTGTTTTTAGTAGAGATGGAGTCTGGCTCTTCAACTCGACCTCAGTGGATCCTCCCGCCTTGGCCTCCCAGAGTGCTAGAATTATGGAAGTGAGCCACTGGCACTGGGCAGGTTTTCTTTTCCTCCAGAACAAATCTCATGCTGAGTTTGGGGTGGTTATTCATTGCTACTAACAGCCAGCAGAGGGTGCCATGAATGCAATTGGTGCAAAGGGAAGAGAGACCACTCCAGAAAGGAGGAAGTAGTACAGTACAATGAAATATAGCACTGTGTGGTAAGTACAGTGATAGTTAATGCCTCCAGGGATACATTCTTCCAGACATTCAGCAACCAGCTATTAAATACTCGTTAGGTACTCGACCCTGGGCTAGATGCTAGTACGGATGTAATAAACCACATTACTCTCTACCTCCATCAGGTATAGTAAAGCAGAGCCTTCAATTTACAGGGCTAAGGGGGACAGGGTGATGAAAGCTAATAAAGTGATAGCTACCATTTATTAAGCACTCGCCATGTGCCATGCATTGTGCTAAATGCTTTTCATATATTACCTCACTTAAGCTGACCAACAACCCCAGCAAATACTAATAGACATTTTATAGAAGAGGAATCTGGGGCTTATGAAAGAGGTTAAATAAATATATTTTTGAATGGAAGAATGGAGATTTACACACAGCTCCGTATGACTCCAAAGTCCATGCGTTTAACTTCGAACCACAGTGGCTTCGACAAGTAGTTTAGGCAATAGAAGTCTATGACTATGGGGGGGGGGCGGATAACTATTCTTTCATATTGTCACTTTAGGTATCCTTGAGCATTTAATTTTCAGGTTAAACTGTGTGCCTTTTGGCAAGCAGATTTAGGATGTTATAAGGCGATCTCAGTTCTGTAAGAGAATATATGAAACAGAGAAGCCATGACACCCCCTCCCTCCCATACCTGTTTCTTAGGTTCTTCAGAGTGAGGGGAACAAGGGAAAGATGCTTAAAGTGAGAGAAATACAGTTTTATGCAATCTCTCTCCAAGTAAACAAAGTCTGGTGCACCCCTATGCCCAACATTTGCACGTGAGTTTCATATTAAAGAGTCTGATTAATGTTTTCCATTCATCAGGGTATTAGTTATCTATTTACTTATACCAACCCTTAGTTCCCACAATATTCAAGGTAGCTTACAAGGATGCATAAAAAGCAACAGAATAAAATAAATGAAAATTAAGATAAATAAGACAAAGGAGGGAAACAATCCAGAAAAATAAGATCAACTCCAGAAAGAGATGAATGCACTAGTTACATGGAAAATAGCACTATCCTGGGCTGTAAGTGTCTCGCAGCCAATGCGAAGAGGGAAACGTGTCAGTTAAAGAATGCATACAGTTTATAAGGAATATAAAAAGAAACCTCTGGGTGGCTCAGAAGAGACACATCTATGAAAGCACTCTTTTCCCTTCCAGAGCCTCATAGAGAAGACACGGTGTAAAGTAATAACAGTATCCTCAATGATATCCTTATAGAAAACACGGATTCCATTGGACTGTTTTGAATTAATACCACGTCCCACAAAAGTGCAATTTAAAGAAGGTCCTAGAGAGGGGAAGCGATATAAGATACAACATATGACAAGATGCTCTGTGATGACATAGGATGACATTAAGATCACCTTGTTGGAGACACAAAGAGGAACTAAGGAGATTATAATCTTGAAGATCACACAGGTAGTGTGAACATCTAGGTCAAGCTTGAAAAGTGGGTTTAATCTTGCATGGCACTCCCAATCAATTAGTAGTGACTTGCTCCCATCAGTGGAGCAATGAAGACACATTCGAGGGTGCGTCTGGGGTGAGAGAGTGCTGTAATTGATTAGTGATGTCTGCCGTGGGTGAGTAGCATCATTTATGCTAAGAATTTGCCATCTCGGGTTTGGACTGTTGATGATACTTGTTAAGGAGCCTGGCTCTTAATGAGGTCATAGGTCACCTTAGTCACCATAGCCCCTTCATGACAGTTTTCCTAATTAATCTCGTGCAGATGAGTATGTGTTATTTTGATATACTTCCTAAATTAGCCAAATGTAATGTTCATGAAGCACTGAAGGAGAGTTGATAAATCCATCTTTATATTTACATCCTGTTTGGCCTTCAACTCTCTGGGGCCACAAGACAAATGCCAGGTCACTGGATTTCATTTTTTTGTAGCACAGAGCTGGGAGAAGAGTGGTCAGCAGAGTACTTTGGGTGAGGAAAGTGGCTTGAGGAGAGCTGGGTTTCTTGTGTGTTTCTGGAAGAAACCCTCATTCTCCAGGGTCTTCATCCCAGCCACGACAGCTTCCTGTTGTCGCAGCTGCCTTTGGAGTTCTTCACCACCACAGAGGATCAGAATTGTGTGGTTAGCATGGTGGGTAGGAAGGACCCCCGGCTTTCTCGAATAATCTTCCACGACAACATCCAGGAGGGAAAACCAGGGTATCCAAGTACCAAAAGCCAGCAGAATGGAATGCAGAATCTTAGGTGCACACTCATTCATTCATTCAACAAACACTTCTTGAGCATTGTCCATATGCCAGGATATTTATGTTTGTTGAAGATAAAAACATAAATATCTTTTCTACCACTAATAACACAGAGCCTAACTGGATAGACGAGCAGTGCAGACCGGCAGGCCCTGTATTGTAAGAGTATGTTCAGAGTACCAATTGTAGACTAATGAAAAATAATATTGGTAGTAGCCGTTTACTGAATGGTACTTACCACGTGTCAGGTACTGTGTGGAGTGTTTACATGCATCATCTTATTGAGTGTTTGGAGCAATCTATGATATAGGAAGGCACTATTATTGTACCCATTTCACAGCCAAAGAAATTGAGGCTTATGGTAGGAGATGCCCTAGACATCAAGTGGCTGAGCCAGGATCTTAAGACAAAATGTTTTGGGTTTTTTTTTTTTTTTGATACAATGTGGGGAGAGGTATAGAATAACTGCTAGAGACATTGCTGTTTACAAAGGGGAAAACGTGAGGCACACAGGAGTCACTGGTCCATAGGAATTCTTAAATCCAGCCAGATGGAGATTGACAGTTCTTTGATTCACACTGAAGGCCTGGGAATAATTCTCCCTGACACCTGGCTCTACTTTTTGGTTTCTTGGTTCCACCATCTGAGTTACCCTTCCTTTTAAATGAAAGGTGGGATGTGTTTTCACTGAGTAGTCCTCTCAGTCTGCCTTCTGCTTGTAGAAATTTTGTGGTCTGAAGGTCTCTTACCATTTTGTACTCTCTCTGTTCCTTTCAGTTTAACACATTACGGCTGTGAGTTGTATTTAACTCTAGTTTTTGAGCCTGGGGTCTCAGAAGCATATGTAACTCACACGTCTCTTCACCTTGGGAGCCGCGAGTTGCATATAACTCATGCACAGCAAACAATAAAAAATAACAAACTTGCCATTAAATTAGAAAGGATCATTTTGTTTTCGAAGTTTTTATTCTATTTTTGTAATCAAACCCCATGGCTCCAAGGGAAAAAAATTTTTTTTCTAGTGTGGCAGTCAATATGTTAAGATCACAGTGTTTTTTCGAATATAATTCTCTTAAAAACTTTGTGTGTCTCCAGTGAGTTGTATCTAGTTTAATCTCCTAGTCCGCATGCATAAATGACTGTGCTACACTGCCAAGTGAGCAGCTTTGCCTGGAAGTGGAAAGAGGTCAGAGAAGGAGCCACAGATAAAAAGGAATCCCTTATGCTGTCCTTTTGTGATGTTGGGAGCAACAGCAGCCATCTTGCAACCATGAGGTGAGGGCCAAGGGAATTGCAGAGAAGTGATCCATGACTCTTACGTGTTTGAGCCACTGAAACAAGGAATGCAAAAGAGTACCTAGACTACAGTTGATTGTGATGAAAACAGGGACCTGCCCTCACCAAGTTTGGTCTCCCAGCTAGAACTCTGGGCATAAGGAAGACTTCGGGGCCCAGGTTTAGAAGTCAAGTGGGATGGTTAAAAAGGAGGACCTTGAAGCAAACGAATGGGGTTCAAGTCTTGACTGTACCACACATACTTGGGCAAATGGCTTAACCCCTCTCAGCTTCCATTTCTTCCCCTAAAATGGGGATACCAGGAGCGATTACCTCTTGGGGTTGAGTGGAATGATTAAATGAGATGATGCAGGTAAAATCCTTGGCCCAGAGTAAGGATGTAATACATGTTTGCTCTCGTTATTAGCTATTGTTATGTGCCTGATAATGAGACCGGTGCTGTAGGGCAGTCCCCTAAAAAAAGGTTTCTGCTGGGAGATGGTGCACAGCAGAGCCCCCCTTGGAGATTCATGATGATATGAAAGGCTCTGAGAAATCCCGGGGTAAACTTGCTTCTCTATCTTTTAAAATCTGTAACACATTAAAACCTTCAAGAAACTATGTTGTTATAAGACGCCCTAGATCAGGGGTCCTCAGACTTTTCAAACAGGGGGCCAGTTCACTGTCCCTCAGACCGTTGGAGGGGCCGTTGGAGAGTGCGGCGCACATTCCACACATGCGCACTGCGGGCCTGGGATGAGTTGGCTGCTAAGCAGGACAGGCAGGGGTGGCAGAAACACCCGGCAGGCCGGATAAATGTCCTTGGTGGCCACATGTGGCCTGCGGGCCGTAGTTTGAGGACGCCTGCCCTAGATCCTTGCAGCTCAAAAAAGCATCAATATCACATGAAGCTTGTTAGGAATGCAAAATCTCAGGCCCTACCCGAGACTTACAGAATCAGAATCTGTACATTCGAAAAGGAATTTCCAGGGGATTCATGTGCATGTTACAGTAAGAAACACTGGACTAGGAAACATTGCCAACGGGGACGTGTGGGCCAGAGTATCAACCCTCAAGGAGGCTCCAAAATCTCACGTACCTAAAACCAGTGGGACATAAGGTAACAAAAGGGGGAGGCAGGTAAAATATTTCCTGCAGATGGCACATGTCACAGGGATACAGAAATGGGGAAAAGAGCATGTAGCTTGCCAAAGCCTTGGAAGGCTTCCTGGAGGAGGTGAGACTAAAACTGAGAATTAGAGAACAGAGATGTGGGAGGGCATGGGGCGTTTGCAAACTGAGTTGGAAGAGGAATGCAAGACAAGGATCTTCTGGTCCAGTCAGTCCCACAGGCTTTGTGATGTTCACCTTGATGGGAGCTCCTTTGAGCGGAGCCCTTGCTGTGACGTCTCAACCAGTCAGCTATCTTAGGACCGTTTTTTTTTTTGAGATAGAGTCTCACTTTGTTGCCCAGGCTAGAGTGAGTGTCATGGCATCAGCCTAGCTCAGCAACCTCAAACTCCTGGGCTCAAGCAATCCTCCTGCCTCAGCCTCCCAAGTAGCTGGGACTACAGGCATGCACCACCATGCCCGGCTAATTTTTTCTATATATATTAGTTGGCCAATTAATTAGTTGGCCAATTAGTTGGTCTTTCTATTTATAGTAGAGACGGAGTCTCGCTCTTGCTCAGGTTGGTTTCGAACTCCTGACCTCGAGTAATCTGCCTGCCTTGGCCTCCCAGAGTGCTAGGATTATGGGTATGAGCCACCACGCCTGGCCTAGGACCGTTTTAAGTTGGCCTTTTTGGTCTTAGAGGCCCTTAAAAGCATACTCAGGAGCTGAAAAACTCACAGTTGTAGAAGCCTCCACTTAGAGTGCAGAAAGCCCTTTGGTGCCAAGATACCAATGTCTTGGGCTGAGAAGCCCTTCTCCCCACGTCCCTGCCTGTCACAGGGCCTAATGTGTGATTTGTGTTATTACAGCCTTTACCGTTTATTGAACACCTACTATGTACCGGTACTTGTCACATACTATGTCTGGTCTTATTCATTCGTAAGTATAGCTCATCCTAGGTTCACGCTAGAAGGTCCTCAGACTCTGTGACCAATGCCAAAGAAGATAAGACAAAGTCCCTTTATGAGGGGGCATCCCTATCTACCCCTTGTGTGCATCCCTGAACCCCTTGTTCCTCAAAGCTCCCCAGGGCCCTGTCTCCTTATGACACTGAATTAGACCCAGCAGTGATGAAACTTGACTCTCCTGAAGGGACTGGTTTGTCTTGGTGCTTCCAATGAGCTGTAGCTGTGTCCCTATCCCATTCTGGGTAAAAAAAAAAAAAAAAAATCAGGAGGCCAGGGATATTGTGGATGTTTAGAAGCCTCCAAAAGGTCATTAATTTACATCGGTTTATTAGCAGCTGGGTACTTAGAATCTCTTTAAAGGATTATTTGCAAGAGCTGTTTTCATTAGCATGCTGGGTTTAGGTTTCTGTTAAATAATGCCCTGGTGGGTGAGTTGGAGGGAGAGTTTATTGTCTATGAGAAAATGTGTTAATCAAGGATACTGGTGCAGACAGAGTTGGATTCAGAAGCGGGTACTTGGGGCAGTGGTCCAGTTTCAAGGGGAGCCAAAACATCACTGGAAATAAAATAAGACAGAATCGTGTTGGCCAGAGTGTCTCTCAGGAAGATTCCAGGACATGGTTGGAAGGAATCCTTGGTTAAGTTGCTTTGTCGGGGATGAGGAGCATGCTGCCACCGTTGAAGCCCACTCAATCACCTTCTAGGTAAGAGGGGTCTTGAGACTTCGCCCAGTGGACTGCGCAAGTGCGAGGCTGGGGCTGAGTTGGTCCAGGCAATAGAAGAGAGTCTCCAGTGATTTAAACAGGGATTTTCATAAACTTGTTAGGTTTGTTCATTCACTCATTTATTCATAATATTAATCATTCAGTCATGTGTGTATTTATCTGGCTGTATCAGATCATTCAGTGTGTATTTATCTGGCTCCTCCTCGGAGCCATGGACCATTCTAGATGCTTGGGGTACAGCAGTGACCGTAGCAGACAAGGTTCCTGTCCTTTGGGAACATTCTAGAAGGGAATGGGAGCAGACAATAAACAAGGGGTGCTGAGGGGTGGGCTGGCCAACGGCCTAGGCGTTGGCCTTTGATGGTAACTCTGTTCAAACAGGGATGAAGGTGAGTGTCTGGGGCAATCAGCTCGTCTCTCTTGGGAATTTGAACTAGGGAGATGGCAACCTTGGCCAGTTAGCAGGTGTAGGAGAAAACATTCTACCTCTCTCCTGCTTAGTCTACCATGGACCACTGAAATAACTCTTACTACTCTTCTGGAAATAGGGGAATGCATTGGTCTATCCTTTCTCTTTTCTTCCTCACTCTACTCAATCGGGGGAAATAGATGAAATCTGTTGGTGAAGTCAGGAACAGCAACTGAGCGTGGCTGGTTCAGTCTCTGGTTTGAAAATTGCCCTGCTGTAAGGAACATCCATTCTCAGCTCTTGCTTCTGTGTGGTAAGGATGACCTTCTCTCCATACTCTCTCTGGTCTCTTCTTGATTAGCTGATGTGGGGCAGGCTCTTGGGGGAAGCTCAGACCCTTGGCTCAGCTCTCTGCTCTAAGAGCCAGACTAGGAAGGAAGGAGTGGAGTTCTTGCCTCTGGTCACAAATCTACGCTGTGTTTTCCAGCTCAACTTACCACCTCTGATATCTTTTCCCCTATTGGACTCCTATGATGATTGGATCAGAGTCCACAGGGGGAAGAGATGTGATTGGAAACTCAGAGACCTCAGTGGACTCAGAAAGTTGCACAAAGAGAGATGAGACAGACCAAGTGAGTTGTGTTAGCAGTAGATCTTTAGAGGGAAGATAACAAAAACATTCTGCAGCTCGGGGGGTGACAAGATAACCCAACCACTAGTGCTGTTCTCAGATTCTAAGCCACGTTCATATTTCCCAATTATGCTCCTGCTTTGGTGCAGTGTGGCTGGCTGTTTGTTCTCCAGTTCCCTAGAGATGTCTGTCTCTCTTCATGTAGTCATAGCCTTGCAAGAAGATTCCTTGAATATACTAGCTTGAGTGCATTCTTGGAAACCAGGAGACCTAACTAACATGGAATGAAAGGCATAATGAATGGCATGATGAATCTCCCCAGAGATTCAATATGCTTCAACCAACAAACATTTTTAAGCTGTAGCATATGCGAAGTCCTCTTCTATACCTTGAGAATAATCAGAGCTAATATTTATAGTATTTTCTATGTATCAGGCACTTTTCCAAGATCATCTTAGCTTATCTCATCCTCATAACACAATATTGTAAGTACAACTATTATCCATTTACAGATGAGGACACTGAGGCACAGAGCGTTTAAGTGATGTGTTAAAGATCTCACAGCTAGTAGGCATTAGGGTTCTTAATTTGCATTTCTCCAGAAGCATCCCCAGAAACAAGGATTTGAGTGCAAATAGGGGAGTGGGAGAGGGAGACAAGAAAGGAAAAGGCAGCTCCCACTGTGGGCGGCTGGAGCTTAATCCTACCAGGGAAACTCTGGGAGCCAAGTAGAACACATGCCTTAGATACATCCTGCCTGAGGGATGACGGAATTGGGGAATCTGTATAGGTGACCCTCAAACAACATAGGCTTGAACTTCATGGTCCACTTATACTCACATTTTCTTCTGCCTCTGCCACCCTGGAGACAGCAAGACCCAAGCCCTCCTCTTCTTCCACAGCTTACTAAATATGAAGATGATGATGATGAAGATCTGTGTGATGATCCACATCCACTTAATGAATAGTAAATACATTTTCCATATGAGTTGCTTAATAATGTTTCCTTTTCTTTAGCTTGCTTTGTTGTAAAAATATAGTGTACAATACATGTAACATACAAAATAAGTGTTAATTGACTTTTTTGTCAGTATGGCTTCCAGTCAACAGTAGACCGTTAGCAGTTAAGTTTTGGGGGCAAAGTTATAAGCAGATTTTCAACTGTGTGGGGATAGGCCTTACCTCCTCACTGCTTAAGACTCAACTGTACACCATACTCATTTCTGTCAGGCATTGATTAAGTACTGCTCCAGGATGAGGGGATCTAGGTGGCTTCCCTGAGGAGGTGGCCCTGGGGCTGGGCCTGAAAGGATGGACGGGACAGACTGGAAAGTGGGAAATGTATAGAGAAAAATACCCCAGCCTCAGCAGAGAGGTAGGAGGAGCATGGGGGTGTCTGGGGAGCAGGGTATGGCTAGAATTGGGAAGAACGGAGAAGTGAGGTTAGTTGCAGGTTAGCCCCAGAGCAGGCGGAGTAACAGCAATGACAGCAGCGGTAGGACTGGGTATGTGCAGGGGTTTCCAACCTATAATCTCACTTAATCCTTTCAGCAATCCCCAGCTGCAGGTTGTCCTTTAATTCCCACGCTGCAGATGAGGAAGGTGAAGCTCAGCAGGAGATGGAGTGATTTTCTGAGGTCACGTAGCTAACAAGTGGCATGGCCACAATTGGAACCCAGACGGTCTGACTCTTGAGCTCACATCTTACGCTTAACCATGATGATGCTCTCTATGAGGGCCTTGTAGTTCATGAAAGAGATCTGAGTTGGGCTTTTAAGAGCAAGAGCCTCATTCAGGAGATTTTTCTGAGATGGGAGCCAACAGGACATGGTGAGCAAGTGGATGTGGGCTGAGGATGGGTGACCTTAAGCATTGTAGACAGTGGCAGCTCAGAGGAAGGAAAAGGAAACGGATTTGGAATTAGACCTCCCTATATCTCATACACACACACACACCCTTGAATGTACCAAAGAGAGGAGAAAATTAAGAGTGTCTGGCATGTGTTAGATTCCTTTCCTCTTTCACTTTCACAAAGAGCCAGTTTGGGCATTTGAGAGCAGGATTGAGGGAGTGTTTTGGGGTTTGATGAGGGACAGGGATGCTTTCTAAAGACCTAGAAATCCCAGAATAAAAATATCATCAATTTCATCGACTAGAAAGACCCTGGTCAAGTCCTGCCTTGTAAACATCAGCAAAAGAGATTCTGCAGGGAGGTGGGGTAGAGTCTTTGGAGGCTCCGCAGAGACACTTAGATGGACAAATGAGCTATCTGTGTCACGTGCCTACTCTGCTTTCCTGGCACCTGCACATCGATTTCCTCTTGGCCTACAAATGCCAGGACACCACTAAGCATGCCCGCTCGGCTTCGGAGATGTTTACGCCACAGGGCAGGAAATGCACTACCTCCAAATGGCTGTTGAGGGGGGAGAAAGTCTGCAAACCACAGCGTGGAGCCCCCCTCCCTCTCCCCACTGCAGCGTTTTCCTCCACTTCACGAGCTGTAGAGGAAGAGCCCCGCGAGACCACCAGAATGAAAAACACCAGCCTGTTTTCCACGCATGGGGGGATGTCGATGCGTCTGGAATCAGCTATTTTGCAACCTGTTTGTCCGGAATCTCATATCTAGATTATGTTCCTCGAAATTTAATAAATGAGGTTTAATAGAATGCACTCAGGCAGCACTGATGAAATCTATCGTGGAAAATATCATGATTTCATTGTTTTTGTATAACCTCCTCGGAACCGGCTTCTTCTTATTTCCACACCTCCCCGTTTCCCTCCCATTCGCAGGTTTTTTAAGTTTTTAGCTTAGCTTTGGAGCCGGCGAAGCCGCTGGAGAGTGATTCCCTCTGTCTCTCCTCTATTAGCCGCAGCAGGGAGGGGCCCAATGCCTTGGTCTGACTCTTGCCGGAAGTAAACAAAGTTATAAACAGTTGTTTTAAAAAATAGTTGGTTTCAGATGAAAAATTTCTGTGTTCAATTTGTCTTTTGTACCTAGAATGCCACAGCAACACCTCTCCCCCAGGGAAATATGTTGGACATTTCAGCTTCGGCGTGCAGTCTGTCACGAATGTCATGGAAACCCAGTGCTGGAAGGGACAGATAAGATCTCAGCCACAGAGAACTGCCTGGGCTGTGGGTGCTAACAGTTTTACATGATGTTTAACCCTTAGGATGACCCTGTGAGGGAGGTCCTCTTATTGTCACCAGTACTAAAAGGAAGGCGGGGCTCAGAAAGGGTTAGTGACTTGCTCAAGTCACACAAGCACCAAGTGTTGAAGGCAGGATTTGAACTGAAGTCTGTCTGGATTTAAAGCTCATAGCCTTAACTTCTTTACAACACTGCTGTCCTCATTTTACAGATAGGAAAACTGAGGCTCAGGAGAGTAAGGCATGGGTTGTGGTTGAAAGCCTGGGTTCTAGAGGTAAAATTCACTTGCTATATCACCTTGGGCAAATTATGTACCCTCTCTGAGCCTTGGTTTCTACATTTGTGAAAGGGTTTGTTGTGAGAATTAGGAGAGAATAGATGTAATGTGCTCAGTACATGCTTGTCATGGAGTGAATAATAAATATTAATTGAAAAAGAAATGACTGGCTCAAGGTCAGTTAGAATTGTGCATGGCTGCGAGTCACTAAAGATGTGACAGACTTGTCAGGGATGGTATTTGGTCCATGAAACAGGAGGTTTTCTATCAGCTGCTCAAGATCACATTTGCAAAAGTATCCTCAGGGACTCAGGCTCCGTCTGTTTTCTTGCTGTGCCATTCTCCAATCTCATAGTGTGGCTATCTTCCTCGTGATTACAGAATGGCTGCTGCTGCACCTTCAAGCCTCTTGTCCATGATTCAGGCAATAGGATCCCTTTCCTCTAGATTTGTCTCTCCATTCTTGGAGGTGTTTTCCCTGTATTTGTGTCTCCTTACTGGCCATGACCACCCCTGGCTGCAAGGGTTTCTGGAAGGTGAAGATGTTGGCTACATGGGCTAAATGTGTGTTTGAGTTGAGATTTGAACTGGGACCTTACTAAGGCCAAAGCCTCAGTCCTCACCACAACTCCACCCTTCCTCTTACTGTCTGTGGGTTTGGCCCACTTGTACCTGGGAAAACTGAGGCCCAAAGAGGAGAGATGACTGACCCATTGTCACCAGGACATGAGTTAGAGCTAGAGCCAGTTTTCTGATTTCCGGGTCCAGCTTTTCCATTGTGCCGAGCAATCTTGGAAAGGAGAATTTTACGTTCACATAAATTGAAGGGCTCTGGTTCTAAACCCCTAGACCTTATCTTCAAAGAAATAGGCCAGGGGTTGTGGCAGAGAGTAGAGGACAAAGTCACCTCCACTGTAGTCATCTCATCTGTAGGGGCAGTGCTGGCCTGAGGCAAAATCGTTCGATAACCCTCTTGTGCCTTTCTGGTTTTCACACCCAGAGCCCTATACACCTTCTCCATGGCTCAGACCTCCCTTCCCCCTCCTCTAGGGCCCTGTGATCAGATTGTCATCCATCTCCATCCTGTGTCCTCATTCCAAGGGACTCTGCCTGCTGCTCTGAAAAGGGACACTCTTGTCACAGGTGTATCCACAGTCTAACACCCTGCAGGCATCAATGACATTGAATGAATCAGTAAATAAGCTCGTTTGATGAGTGAGCTTTGCAAATCCACATGATGGATGCTCCCCTGAAAGAGCATTTTAAAAAGCCTTTTGGAGACGATTTCTTCATCCAAGGTTGACTCCACTGGGGAAGGTCCTGATTCAGTCACAGGCGCCTGGGTGGGAGGTATTTTGGGGAAGCTTCTAAGGGCTTCTTGGATTCTCTTGTCTCCTAGTTAACTGTTGACTTGCCATATTCTGGCTGAGAGGTTGGAACAGGGTATATATGGGCAGCCCCCAAGGAGTACCTGATCTAAAGTGGGGTTTGGGGATAGGGTTGCACTAGAATTACTGCCTTTAACAGTCTCCGGGGCTTTGTGGTGAGGAGCCAGGAGACACTAATGCAGTAGCCAGACTCAGTGCCCAGGTGGTTTGTGGGATTGAGTTGTGGAATGAACAAGTTGTGCATCCCAGGACAGCAGAGCATCTTTCTTTAATATGTGTCCCTGCCACCAGCACATAGGGGGGTCCCCACACTCGTGTTGGCTCAGACACTTCTAGTGGGAGTCCTTTTAGGAAGATCTGGGAGGTTTTGTGGAGTAGGATCTTAAAGACAACTTTTAATGTGTATTTCTTAGTATAGCACTTAACAAGAAGGACTCTAGACTCTCCTGCCTTGCCTCAAATCTCATGTATACCATTTACTGTGTGGCCTTGGAAAAAATTACAAAAGCTTGTTATGACCATTATGAGTTTTGAATGAAGTAATATATATTTTTAAATACTTGACACATACTAGGTGCTCATATTAGGCAGGGTTTCTCGAGAGAAACAGAACCAATAGGATATTTACTTATTGACTGGAATTGGCTCATGCTATTACAGAGGCTGACAAGTCCCAGGATCTGCAGTTGGAAAGCTGGAGGCTTAGGAGAGCCGATGGTGTAGTTTCAGTGCAAAGGCAAGAAGTCTCAAGACCCAGGAAGAGCTGATGTTTCAGTTCATGTCCAAAGGCAGGAAAAAACTGATGTCCCAGCTCAAAGACAGGCAGGCAGGCAGAATTCCTTCTTACTCAGCTTTTTTGTTCTATTCAGGCCTTTGAACTGATTTGATATAGCCCATCCACGTTGTGGGTGGGGGACAGTCTTCTGATTCAAATGTTAGTATCATCCAAAAACACCCACACAGACACAACCAGAATAACGTTTGACCAAATGTCTGGGCACCCTGTGGCCTAGTCAAGTTGATGAACAAAATTAACCATCACGCTGTTCAGCAGTTGTTAATGTTGTAATTTTAATTTTTAGACTGCACTTTGTTTTCCTTATCTCTGTTGGGGGATAAGGATTCCAATCCTGTCCACCCTCTTGAGGATGTTATGAGACATGAATGAGATAATATTTATGAAGGTGGTTGGTGTCTTCTAAAGCGATATGTGGATCCAGACATATTGGGGAATTGAGGGCAGAGAATTGGCCAGTGACCTCTGGAGATTTCCTTGGCCTCTAAAATTCTGTAGCCATTGATGTACATCAATTTTATCCTAAGCATTGCTCATGGGTTTGGGGAGACTCAAGAGAATAATAAATTATACCCTTAGGAAATTTTTAATCTCATTAGGAGAAGAAAATCTTTAAGAATCCACATGTGCTTGAATTTCTGGCTGAGTTGAAGAGGACACTGGGTATATGGCAGAGACTGACTAGATACTCAATAATCCCATGTCCTCTTCTTGGGCCCACAGGAAGATAAAATTTCCCAGGTTCCTTTGCAATTAAGTTGGAACCACATGACTGGGTTTTAGCCAATGAAATGCAAGCATCTCCTTGAAGGTTCCTTCATGCTCCCTCTTTATCTTCTTCTACAGTGACTGGGGGGGGGTCATGTCTTGAAGATTGCAGCATCACATGAATGGAGCCTAGATCCCTGAGTCATCACATGGAGGAGAGCCACCAAGAAAGCTGCCAGATCTGCATCAGACCATGAGGTCAGTGAGAAATAAAACTTGACTGTCGGCCGGGTATGGTGGCTCATGCCTATAATCCTGGCACTCTGGGAGGCCAAGGTAGGATTGCTTGAGCTTAGAAGTTTGAGACTAGCCTGAGCAAGAGCGAGACCCCGTCTTTATTAAAAATAGAAAAATTAGTCGTGCATCATGGCATGCAACTGTAGTCCCAGCAACTCAGGAGGCTGAGGCAGGAGGATTGCTTGAGCCAAGGGGTTTGAGGTTGCAGTGAGCTATGGCGATGCCACTGCACTCTACCTAGGGCAACAGAGCAAGATTCTGTCTCAAAACAAAATAAAAACCAAAAAAAGATGGTCTTCAGCCATTGAGATGTTGGGTTGGTTATAGTAACCAGCAATGCCTACTTACATCATACAGAGTCTATGATGCCCAAAACTGCTCTTCCCTATGTCTATTTGCACCTACTAATTTGCACTAGAACTTTCTGAGAAAAAAAAAATCCCAACAGCTTCAATGACTGGTGTTCAGACTGTAACAAGCATGCATGATAGCTTGGGTTGGGGGAGACAAAGCTTAATAAGAAGAGATTGTAAAGTGACCAAAGGATCTGTTGAAGTGAATCCACTGGTAGGGCAAAATTTCAATGAGCAATAATGACTCAGTTTCAGCAATAAGTCCTGGGGGATGAAGGAAAAGAGTAGTTCTGAAAATAGTGTGGCTCTTACGGAATCATCCTGGATTTACCACTGTTGGGAGAAAAGGGTTGCATGTGCAAAGATGCAAAGTGCAGCCACACTGTGTGGTCCCAAGCACCAGTGCTGTGGGGTCCTCCTGTCCGGCAGGGTGATGGGTAAACTGCGCACTCTACTAGGGAGGTCAGTGCTAGTCTGAGGGAGCTCTGAGTTCTGTAGCTGGAAAGTAGCTTCCAGGAGTGCCAAATACTCATGCAGTGTCATCCTCTAAGGCAGGCGTCCTCAGACTATGGCCTGCGGGCCACATGCGGCCCGCAGAGGACATTTATCTGGCCCACCAGGTGTTTTTGCCACTGCTGCCTATCCTGCTTAGCAGCCGACTCGTCCCAGGCCCACAGTGCGCATGTGTGGAATGTGCGCCGCACTCTCCAACGGCCCTCCAACGGTGTGAGGGGCAGTGAACTGGCCCCCTGTTTAAAAAGTTTGTGGACCCCTGCCTAAGGACTTCTAGATTGAAATGAGACCGTCTAGATTGGGATGGGAACCTTGAAGAGGGGATCAGGGATTTTGCCCATTTTGCAGGTGAGAAGGGGCTTTGGAGTTGGTGAACTCCAGTCTGCCCTCTTGTGTGACCACATTTGTGCACACCAGCTGCAGAGTCCTGGCAGTGCTCAAGGTATTGCCCACACCAGGCAGCATATCCAAAAATTCAAAGTTAACGCAGCAGCCTGGGCAGAGAATGCTGGTGGGGTTTTTATAGCGAGGGAAATACTAGGACTCTAGCGGACTCAGCCTTGTTGCCTGAACACCCAGAAAGATGGATTGTGTCTCTCCAATGCCGCAACAACGCCCAGCTGGAGGGGGTCCTAACTCCTCCTCTTTTCTTGGTCCAAACTGTTTGTCTTTTCAGTCCTGGCTGTGAAAGCCCTTTCGCTGCCGTCTCTCTAGGGGAAATAGCCAGTCTTCATCTGGCATGGCTGTTCTATCTCTCACCAATTTTTAGCTGCTTAGAATGTGAACACAAAGGAGGAAATGCAATTTTTAAAAAATACGTGACTGTAACTGATTTATTAATAGCCCATAATGCTGGTAATAGGCAATCTATAAGTCTGTTCTTAAGAATTTATAGGGCAAATATTCCAGAACCGTATTAAACACACCTCTCATAAATGCCTGCAAGCCTCAATCTATTAACTTAGGTGGTGGGAGAATATCATTATCTGCAGGAAAACAAACAGAGATCCAGCCCCCAGCTCCGATTTCCTCAGATGCTCCAAAAAGTGCACAGTAAGTTAGTAAATTGTATGACACGCCGTAGGCAAAAATGTCCTGCGCATAGATATCAGAGATTGGCTTTCTTGATATGTGTGTATGCATTTCATAAAGAGCCTGAGCTTGGAGGGATCCTGGGAGCCTGGGGGGGATGGGTCAGGGAGTCTCAGCTGGTGGGGGCGGGGCTAGAGAGAGTCAGGGACTGGGAATCAGGCCAGGCATTGGGACCTTTCCCTTTTTGCTTTATTTGTTAATATTTAATTCTGAACAAAAAGGTAAAATATGCTCCCTACTGTCTATTTGGCAAATATCGGCGAGTGTTAAAAAATAGGAAAGAAACGACCCAGCCTTCAAGAAACCGTGGATGACCTCCTTTTAAATCAGCTTTTCTTACCAAGTGGTGGAGAAGCTACTTGTGCTAAAATTGCTTCAGGAATGAGGGGTGGGCGCCTCATTGAGAATGAAGATTCCCAGGCCCCACTCAGATCTGCCGACTCAGAAGATCTGGAAGTGGGACTTCGGCATCTGAATTTTTAGCTGATTCTGAGAGAGGTAGGAGGAAGTTCAAGAAATTTGGCTTTTTAAGTGATTATAACCTCAAAACTGGTTCTCAAATTGGACACATCAAAATCAGTGAGAGGGACAGCATTTTGCACAATAGCCAAAAGAAAGAAAGAAAGAAGCTCAGATGTCCATCAGCTGAGGAATGGATGGACACATTGTGGTGTTTTCATACACCACACATTTTCAGCCTTGAAGAGGAGTGGAGTTCTGGTACGTGCTCACTACGGATGAGCCTTGAAAACATTATGCTAAGTGAAAGAAGACAGACACAAAAGGACAAACACAGTATGATTCCACTTATAGGAAATGTCCAGAATAGGCGCGTCCCTGGAGACAGAGAGCAGATGGGTGGTTGCCAGGGACTGGGCGGCTCTCGTTTTGGGATGATGAGTATGTTTGGGGACTAGATAGACGTGACAGTTGCACAACATTGTAAATGTGCTAAATGCCACTGAATCGTACACTTTCAAATGGTTAATTTTATGTCACGAATTTCACTGCGCTAAAAAATTTAAAAAGTGACTTGAAGAAACTGAAAAGAATCCAGATTCCCTGGCTCCATCCCAGGAGATTCTGCTTCAGTCAGTATACCTGGGGCAGAGCCCAGGACTCTGAGTTTTAAGAGGAAACCTGAGCGTCTACTTCTTAGGCAAGACCACGTTTGGGTGCCCCTCTCTGAGCTAGAACCAAAGAGATAAAGATCCACAGGGAAAGGGAGGAGCTGTCAAAAATGTAAGCCAACTGTAACATCATAGTCTCCTTTTTTGCTCCCCCTGAGTCTCTGGTATGGACTGAATGTCTGTGTCACCCCTTCCCCCAAACTAGTCACACCCCAGTGTGACATATTTGGTGGTGGGGCCCTTTGGAAGCAATTAGGTTTAGATGAAGTTGTGAGGGTGGGCCCCCATGATGAGATTAGTGCACTTGTAAGAAGAGTCCAGAGCTCACTCCCCACCAGAAGAAGACACAGCAAGAAGGCAGCCACCTGAAACAGGAAGCAGGGCCCTTACCAAGAACCGAATCTTCCAACACCATGATCTTGAACTTCTCTGTCTCCAGAACTGTGAGAAATGAGTCTTTCTTGTTGAAACCACCCAGTCTGTGGTGTTTTGTCATAGCAGCCAGAGATAAGACAGTCTCTTAAGGCTTGATACTCCAACTTTCAGGCCTTTGAGGCAGTTCTTCTTGCCTGGAATTCTTTCCCTCTTCTTGGCCTCTCTCTCCAAGCTTATCCTAAACCCCAGCTCATGTTCTGACTTTGGAAGACTACTTGGGCAGAGTCCCCTCCCCTTCCCTCCCCTTCCCAGGGCTTGGGCATTTCATCACCGCCTATAGCATTTAGTGAGTTGAATTAAGTCAGTCCTTGATGACATTTGATTTTCCTTCTTCTTGCATCGGCTTCTACTGACTGCATAACTTTTTTCATCATCTATACGTTAGTTTCATTTTTCTTCAGTGTTTTAAACATGAGTTTCACACTTTATCTTGGGTGAGAACTCACTGGTCTCCCTCATTCAACACTGAGCTTTTCTAGGGCAGCGTTCCCACCTTGTTCATCCAGGGGTCCCCCTCAGGGCCACCCCATCCCAGTGACACCTTCTCCATAAGGCTCTGCGTCTTCCATCGACACGCCCCTTCTCTCCTCCCACATGGTAATAACAACAGTGCCAGAAACAATAGAATGTTAACAGTGTGGTTTATTAAGCACTCACATCCCAGGCATTGTATAATTTCTTTACATCAATCTTTTTCTTTGACCCTTGCAAACTTACTAAGAGACTATAGTAATTATCGCCACTTTATAGTTAATGAAACTGAAGTCCAGAGGGCAACTTGCTCAAAGTCAAAGATAGCAGAGTCAAAGATGAAGTGAAGCTGGAATTGAACCCATCTGTGTCTGCCTCCTAAGTCTGTGTTTCTAACCACCGACCCCCACTTCCTCCCACGACCGTTCTTTGTGCCTCAGTTGGCGCCTTAGCACTGCTTGTTTTGTAGGCTGTGGTTTTCCCATTATTCATTAGGTCAGACACTGAGCAAAGTGCTGGAGATGCAGATGGATGAATGAGATGAGATCCCTGCTGATACTTGGGATTTCTGTTGTTTGTTCACTGACCAGCCTCTACTTCGATTTCATAGACCATTGACTTTATTGGGGTAAACTCTCCCCCCTGGAGAAAGTATGGTGGGGCCATTATTGGGGGTTCTGGTCTACACTGGCCAAGGAGTAGTGGGCCTGTGCCTTAGCAAGGCCAGTCCACCGTCCCCTCCCTGGAATTCAATGCTGAGCAGAGGGACAAGGAGCCTAAGATGATGGGAGGTTCTATTTCCATCTCAGCTTCCCAGGGCATCCCTGGCTCATTCCCAAGGCCCATTCTCCAACCTCACGTTGATTTCCTGAGCTCTGACATCCTTCCCATAAACTCCCTCACTGCTCTAAGTTAGCCAGAGGCAGTCACTGTTGCTTACAACCAAAGCGCCCTGAATTATACAGGTAAATAGTGTGTGCAGTGGTAGCACGTGGAAAGGGGCCCAGTTCAGCCTGAAGGGGTCAGGGAAGACATCCTGGGGAGGTAACATCTGAACTGAATCTTGGAGGAGGAAGAGGAATTAGTGCGATGTAGAAGGGGTAGGGGAGGGCACACAGGCTGAGAAAAAGTATACTTATAAATAACAACACCGGTAGCTCCTACTGGGCACTGATCTCACTTAGCTTCCATAACAACCCCTGATGTTGGTGCTGTCACTACTCCTGTTTTGTAGATAGGGCTCAGAGAGGCAGTGTGATTTGCCCAAGGCCACACAGCTAGTGACCGGAAGAGATGGGATCTGCACCTCATTCCATTAGCCTCCAGAGGCCTGATTTCACATTAGGGGGCTCTCTCCAGAGAGCCAGTCTAGAGGCTGTTCTGGCCAGCCGACTACATCCGTCCTGGGGCAGTGGACTTGCTGGTCACATGACTCCCACCTCTGGCAATTTCTGGGTATTCCTCGGGGAGGACTCCCTGCATGCATGTGGGGCTAATGGCTGAGTCGTTTCTATTTTGCTCAGAGAAAGCCATCATTTCTTTCTTGTGAGGAGTGTGGGCAATTAGAGGAGCCAGGTGGCAGGCCCTTGCTAATTGCCTTTGTGGATCTGAATGAGGCCTCCATGGTGGCCAGGGGCAGCAGGGGCTTTCTGTGCATGGGGCCTTGGGGAGGATGTGAGGGGGTGCCAAGAGCAGACAGCCTGGAATGCAGCCAAAGGCAGGGCCAAAACAGGGAGGGAGGGCTTCCAGATGTGTGTGTGTATATGTGTATGTGTGTGTCTGTGTGTGTGTGTGTGTGTGTGTTAGAAAGAGAGGAGGAGAGAGATGAAGGATGGAGGTGGGGGAACATGGGCAGCATTTCTGCAGCCTAATTAATTTCTCCTCTTCCTAGCTTCTTCCTTCCTCCTTTTGCACACTTTTACCCAATTTATGCATTTATTTTCTCCTTTCAAATATTGCAGGTCTTTTAAAAGAAAAATTCAATTACAAAAACAGAAAAAAATGAGGTCCATAGTCATTACCCCAAATCAACCACTGTCAACAACTCATGTTCACTCACTTGTATCCTCTTTTGTAATCCACCTTTAAAAAAAAACACAACTAAGCGGTAAATCATAAATATTTTGTATAGCAGGAATTTTTGTTGACTGCATGGTGTTTATTTATACAACTGTTCATTGAGTGCCTGCTATGTGCCAGGCACTGTTCTAGGTATTGGGGACACATCAGTGAAAAAAAAGACAAACATCCCTGTCCCCCAAGTAAAAGCTAAAGTCCTCATTATAAGTTATAAGACTCTCTTCAGGGGTCCTCAAACTACGGCTCACGGGCCACATGCGGCCCACCAGGGACATTTATCTGGCCCATCACGTGTTTTTGCCACCGCTGCCTGTCCTGCTTAGCAGCCGACGTGTCCCAGGCCCGCAGTGTGTACTCTCCAACAGTCTGGGGGACAGTGAACTGGCCTCCTGTTTAAAAAGTTTGAGGACCCCTGCTATGTGATCTGCTTCTCCATATGGTTTCCCTGACATCATCACCTGCTATACCCTCTTATTATTATTATTTCATACCACACCCTCTTATCCACTCTGATTCAGCCACACTAGCCTCTTCCCTGGTCTTTAAACTAGGCAAAGAAGCAATTTTTCCTGCCTCAGGGCCTTTGCACTTCTGATCCCTTTGCCTCAAATGCTCTTCCCTTAGATATCACGCGATCACTCTCATTTCTTTCAGGTCTTTATTTCTTAGCAATGCTTTCCCTTGCCATCCTATTTAAAAATTCAAATTTCACCTAAATAATTCATGTCCTTCTCTGCTTTAAATTTTCACCTTAGTAGATACCACTAACAGATTATATATCTTATTTTCCAATTTTATTTTTACGTTCAGTATACTATGAATTCTGTAAGGGCAGGGGTTTTGTA
Source organism: Mirza zaza (assembly GCA_008750895.1). Lineage (NCBI taxonomy): Eukaryota > Metazoa > Chordata > Mammalia > Primates > Cheirogaleidae > Mirza > Mirza zaza. The sequence continues at coordinate 80,717 of VSMD01038869.1, read as the reverse complement.
TGTTTTGTTCACTGCTGTATCCATTACCCAGAGTTGGCACATAATAATTGTTTAATAATGTTTGCTAAACGAATGAATGAAAACTAATTGACTTGTACGCGTTTCCTAAAATGATGAGTATGCATACTATCTTGTTTTAGTTACTTCCCTGACTACAGGTGAGGTTATGCATCTTTCCACATATTTATTGGCCATTTGTGTTGCCTTTTCTGTGAGTTGCCAATCTTTCCTCACAAGTTGTTCATATATCTCATTGGAGTTCCTTATGGACTTGCTTTTAACCCTTTGTTGGTTATGTGCATTGAAAGTATTTTCTGTAATCAGTGGCTTTTTCTTCTTCACTTATGGTTTACTTTTACTTATTTTGCTGTGTAGAAATTTAAAAAAATTCTGTCCTTGTGGAGCTTATACTCCAGTGGGAAGAGACAGTAAACGATTTAAAAAGTAGTTATATATTGCATACCTATAATCTAATATATATGTATATTAGAAGGACATAAGAGCTAAGAAGAAAAATAAAGAGGGAAGGGTATAAGGAGTAGGTGTAATTTTAAACAGAATGGTCAGGAAAGGACTCACTGAGAATGACATTTGAGAGGGACCAGGTGTGCACATTTGCTAGTCCTGCTTCAGTTACAAGTTGCAGAAGTCCCCTTGATCTAGTTCATTGAAAAGGACAATTATTATAAGGACAATACTGGAGAGACCCATGGACTCCGAGGGCAGGTGTCTGGAGAGCAACCCGCAACCCAGGCAGTCTCTGCCTCTCCTCCTTTCTGCACACTTGCTTCGGCTTTCTTGGCAGATGGAATTTCTCTGCTTCATAGTCTACATGGGCTGCAAAAGACGGCTGCCGACCAAGTTCAGGCATTACAGGTCCAATTACACAGGCAGGCTGGTTTTGTTGGTTCCAAGTCTGCGTTCCCAGGGAACAGAATCTGATTGGCTCAGCTTGGATGAGGTGTTCATGCCTGGTCCAATGAGCAGCAGGAGTGGTTCCATTGTACAAATGTGGCTGTCCGGTGCCTGCTATGGTGGATTAGGGGTATGGCAGTTATAAGACCCCTTTTAAACACTTATTGTGCATGTGTGTGCACGGGCAAGACACATGAACATGTTCACACACAAGCACACATGCACAATGAGCTTCTCATCGCTCTTCTAAATGCCTGCTGTGAGATTTCCACCTTGACTTCATAATCAGAAAAATCTCCTTTATTTTTAATTAAAGAGATAATTGGATTTTTTTTTTTTTAGTGAAATAGAAAACAGGGAGATATTTCCCCCCTGAAAACACAATGTTCTTTGGTAACAAATTCCTGCTTCTTGTGACTATTCATGACGCCAACCAGTGATGCCAGTTGCAGCAGCCAGTCTTAGATTTTCCTGCCGCCTGGCATTTCCGTAGTAAGCTGACTTTACCTCTCAGTTCTGCTGATAGCCATTGGTGGAAAGATGGCATTACTTATTTGGAATGGCCAATAAGCAAAGGGAAGAGAAGCCATCTGAATGCGCCTCTCTCCTTTCTAGTTCTGGGTGAACTCTGATGCATGCAAGGAAACTAGGAACAGGAAATGGGGATTGCAAAATGGGTACAGTTTTTTTTTTTTTGTCTTCAAGGAGCTTATAGTTGTAGTAGAGAAGACAGACTAAATAATCTCATCAATTATGATTATAAATGGAGATAATGCTCTGAAGACGAGAAACATTCATGAAAATGCACAGTAAGGAAATAAGATGATACTGGGGAATTAGAAAGGAAGTGATATTAGGGTTGGTATAGAAAGGTAGGGAATTAACCAGGTGAGGGAGAGGCCCAGGGTGCTGGGAGAGAGCAGCCTGTGTCAAGGGCCCTGTGGGACTGAGAGGAGCCACTGTGGCCGGTGGGCAGAGAATGGTGCAGTGGGTGATTCAAGAGAGTCCACTGGGAACACCCTATGCATGGCCTTCTGAGCCACAGTGAATATGTTGTTTTTCTTTGAAAAACACAGATATAATTCTCTTTATGTGAAGAACAATCGGAAGTCATTTGATGGGCTTCAAGTGGGGAGCAGTATGATTATATCTGTGTTTTGCAAAGATTCTCTGCCTAAATATTAGAGCGCGGCCAGTGTGGATTATTAAAGTCAGGAAGGCAGTATTTGCAGTTGTCCAGGTGAGAGATGAAAGCAGTTTATGTCAGTGTGGTTTAGGTGGGTACAGAGATAAGTAGACAGATTTGACATATTCAGGAGCTGTTTGGTAGAGAAACTAGACAAGGGTCAGCAATAGGCTAGGAAAAAGTGAGTGGAGAAAGGAGGTAGAGATAGAAGGAAAGAGGAACAAGAAGAGAAGGGAGGGGAGGAGATGAGAAGGAAGGAGGGCTGGGGGGGAGGTGGAAGAGGGAAGAGCCATCAATGATGCCGAGTGACCTGAAGAACTAGATAGATGGTACTGCTCTTCATGAAGGTAGGGTGTGTTGGAATAGAAGAAGATTATGAATTTGATCTTGGACATGTTGCATCTGGGATACATTTTAGACAACCAGTGTGATGCATTATATCCAGCAAAAGATGTTGAATATAAAGTATATTATATGAGTCTGTGGCTGAGAAGAGAAATCTAGCCTAAAGACAGATATTTGGAAGTTGTTTGTCAATAAGTGGCAGTTTAATTTTGGGCATGAATAAAACAACCTAGGGAGAGAATAGAGTAAACCTCAGTTCCTCTCACTAAAAATCAGTAAAAAAAAAAAAATACAAGCAAAGTCTAATATGCCTCCTCTTTCTGAACACTCACTATAAACTACAACAAAATGGACCTCTATTCTTTCTCCTTGGAGAATAAAATAGGGTGTGATGAAACAAAGCAAATTTTGAGTGATGAAATGAATTCTCTGTATAAAGTGGAGGCGACTGTTCCTGCCTCCTAGGATCACACGTCTGGCTTTGGCCTGCATAAGTGGCTTTATGAACAAGGATAGTGGCCTCATAAGCAGTTCCTCCTGATGGACCTCCAGGGCACGTGATTCGATCAGCCGTCATGTGAAAAGCATGAGCTGTGTCACTACAGAATGGTGGCACATTGGAGTCCCAATCTCTATTGCTTAAGGACCTCCTCTTCCTCCTTTAGAAGTACTTATTGCCTCTCTTAGCAGCAGCGACACATGAACCGCTGCATCAGAGTGTAGAAACCTCATTCCAATACCCCTAGGTTGGCATGTGGGGCTAGCATTTAGTCACTTGGAGAGCAGAAGGTGGCTGCATTGGCACCATAATGGAAGGACAAGGCAATGAGCATCAGGAGGAAGCAGCTTCTGGGAGATCCACTGGGGACCCTCTGGCCTTGGGAGAATGTATCTGAATTTTGGTGCCTGACGCCTAGCCTGATGTTAGGATGTATCACTGCTAAAAAGAGCAGAGATACTGTTTTCTCTGCATGTTTGGGTGGGTAAAGTCTCCCTGTTGAGGCACTTTCAGATATCAGTAAAAGGATGGCATGGTGTGTCCCCACCCTGATGGAAGTTTGGCACAGTGCCCAATTTAGACATTTAGATAATGCTCAATTTTTGCCATTGTTAATGTGCTGCAATGAACACGAGAGGCCCATGTTGGTGGAAAGTGGGAGAAGATGTTGCCGTTGGTCTGGGGGGAGGTAGGAAGATTGACGACATGTCATTCTGGGCTAGGGAAACAGCAGCAGCAGAACGTTATTCCAAGAGCAAAGAAAGCTGAGCTTTGCTGCTCATTCAGCCCCTAGTCCTGAAATCCTGGGAGGATCTTGAGCAAATAATTCTGTATTTGTGAGAGCCTCCAAAGCCCCTTTGGAAAATGGGAATGATGGCATGGGGTGTACTTATCAGGATAATTTTCTCCAAAAGGGATAGCTTTTTCCTCTGGGTGACTGCTTCTCATTTATGAGGACTTGGTGCCTTTTGCCCACCATCTGGTTTGTGCTGGTTACCATTTACCGAGTACCTACTGCCTGTCCAGGCATTGTCCTGAACACTCTACCTATGCTATCTCACTCAATCCTAAGAGGTTGGAATGATTATATGTCTCCATTTAAAGATGTGGACTCCAAACCTCAGAGAGTTTGAATAATTCACCCAAGGTCACGCAGCCAGCAAGGGGCAAAGCCAAAATACCCATGCGGGTCTGCTGGGTGCAAAGCAGGTGTGCTCTCTTTTTTGCTAGGCAGACTAGAATAACTGGCAGTTCCTTTCATTCGCCAGCTCTCTCAGGATGAAGTACAAAACTCTTCAGAAAAAGCTTAGCATTGCAAAACCAAGCATCCTGGAATGAAACAGTAAAAAATGCATTTCAAAAGAACATAACAAGGTTTTTTAAAAACGTGTCTCTTTTCATTGTTTTTCTTTTTTCCTTATTATGAAAGCAATTCATGTTCACTGTGGAAATTTGGAAAATACAGAAAAACAGAAGAAAATAAAAATCCCTCTAATCTTATTACACAAAGAACATTGCTGTTAACATTTATTTTATTTCTTTACAGTCTTTTTAAATGTGCTTAAATATACATACATATATATTTTTAACATAATTGGGATTGTCCTGCCAAATTGCTTTCCAGAAAGGTTGAACTAATTTATATTCCCACCAGCAGTGTTTGACTGTACTTCCCTCACCCTGGCCAGCAAAGAGGATTTTTTTTTTCTTTTCTTTCTTTGTCTTTACTTGTTTGTTAGATTTAAAAGGTGGTGTCTTATTGTTTCCATTTGTATTTTTTAATACTAGAAAGGCAATTTTTAAATTTCAAAGTTGATTAGACATATGTATTCTAAGAATTGTTTATGTATCTTATTTTCCTTTAGTTTTCTTTTATATTATTGATTCAAAAGAGCTCTTTATATATGACAGAGTTTATTTGAGCTAATTGGGGGAATGGACATTTTTCCCTTTGTGTTCTACATTTATTACAACTTTTTAAGAAGTTGCCTATTTGGTTTCCTACTTTAGTTTTTGATTTTGGGGGGAGCAAAATATTAATAATTTGTTTTCAAAACTCAATACTTAATGATAACATTTTAAAATATAAATTTTAGACTTTCCCCTATCCCTATAGATTATTCACTAGCTAATTAATGCCTCCTAGTTTCTCTAGCCCAGTGGTCCTCAAACATAACTGCCAATTAGGATCACCTGGATTTTTTTTCCCAAAAAAATCCCAATGCCCAGGCCATACCCCAAATCAATTAAATCAAAATTTCCTCAGTGTGGGGTTTGAATCTGGGCATCAGCATTTTTAAATCTCCCCAGGTGAGTGCAATGGGCCGCCATGGCTAGGGTCACTGCTTTGGCCCATTCTTCCCATAAGGTCATCATAGGTAATATAATCAGCACGAGTTGGTAATAATGCAAAATCTAACCACCATCGCCCTCTACTGAACACTCTCATGCCCAAGTGGACCTCTGTCTTCTTGGAGTTGATGATAGGGTGTGGTGAAGCCAGCCAGATTATGGGGGATGGGAAGGGGCTGGTATGCTCTGCAGGGAGGTAGGTATACTCTACAGAAGGGGAGAGGAGAGGGGTTCTGATCTAAGTCATTTGGAGAAGAAAGGGAAGTGCAGAGGGAAGAGAAAGCGATGGAGAAGCCTGGTTTTATTATCTCCATTTTGCTCATGAATAAACTGAGGACCAGAGAAGTTGAGCTAATTACCCAAGGTCACTCAGCAATTAGTTGATTGAGTCACATGTTCTGAGTTTTGAAGAGTGAGGGGAGACATTTGCTGGGCATTGTGCAGTGTGCTTGATGGGGGTCATTCCTTCAGGGTTTTGTCTGCATTTTGGACAACTGAGAATGCTGGATAAGTAATACCACCCCCCCCCCCACTTTCTGATTCTCCACCAGTGGCAGGGAAGTTCACAAAAACAGCTAAAACCGAATATAGTTGACTCTTGAACAACACGGGTTAAAGGCATTCATGCCCTGCACAGTCGAAAGTCCATGAGAAAAGAAAATGTTATTAGGAAAATCATGAAGAAAAGAAAACATATTTACTGTTCACTAAGTGGCAGTGCGTCATTGGAGAAGTCTTCATCCTTGTCACCTTTACAATGAGTAAGCTGAGAAGGAGAAGGAAGAGGAAGGGGCAGGGGTGGGTCTTATTGTTTGAGGGGTAGCAGAGGTGGAAGAAAATCCACGTATAAGTGGACCCATGCAATCTGAACTTGAGGTGTTCAAGAGTCAACTGTATGCTATTTTCGGTTACTTGTGTCCAGAATTGTCCAAGCTATCATTCCTTTCTGGTGACGCAAGTAGTTTGAGGTTGATTATAGACTATCCTATTACATTTATTAAGGGTGTGGGTCTACAGCCTTGTTGGCAGAGATCACATGGACTTCCGGAGGTCTTACAGAGTCCCACACACAATGTCCTGTACATTGGGGGCCCCATTGGAGCTGGCTTGGGTGCATATACTGTAGTAAGACTTTATTCAATCTTCACAACAGCCTTAAGAAGCTGGTACTGGCTTTATTCCCATTTGACAGATAAAGAAACTGAGGCACAGAGTTTAAGCCACTAAACCTCAAGGTCACCTATGCTGATTGATGAGTGCTGAAGTACAAATGCTGGCAAAGGATGAAATAATCCGCCTGCCTCTCCCCCAGCCCCACTAGCAGCAGGTCCTCCAATTGCATCGATTACCACCTCCCTCCCCTCCTCCTCCTCCCCTTCCCCCCACCGAGATCTGCCTCATCAAAGCCTCTTCTTCATCAGAGGGTGACAGTGTTTCTCTCCAGAGCGCTCTTGGCGTGTAATTACTAATCAGATGTAGGCAATCAAGCTACTTTCCATCCCCCAGTTTTCCTTCTCTCCTCCCCTCAAGGAACACCTTTCTAAGGGGAAGGTGACTCCTTCAGGAATTCAGATTAACATCAACAACAGGGGAGGGGAGGGGGGAAAGGATGGAGAAAGGCATCACATTCGTTTGCAAATTGCAAATGACAAGACATCTTCTGCTGCTGGTTTGCTCTCTGCTATTTTAAGGGGCCTCATTTAGCATAATATTTGCATCGTTTGTGTCTTACCGGATAATTAGGAGTAGAGACAAATTCTTCTTGTTCCCAGACTAAGGGCATTGGGGCGGAGAAGAAAGGAATCTCTGGAGATGTCTCTCAGGCAGTAAAGTATGGAAAAGTTCCTCTCTCCAGCCTCCTACCAATTGCTAAAATTCCCTGAACATCAGACATTCTGAACTGGGGTCATTGCTCTTTGTTTGGCTTCAGGGAGCTCGTGACCCCTCTGGAACTCTAAGCAGAATTCTGTGTTTATGGAATTGGTTTGATTGTTTTCTGCCTGGAAAGAAGGTCCATAGCTCCCATCAGTCTCAGAAGTCTGCAGCTCTCAAGTTAAATGACATGCAGTGGGCATCTATTTTGCTTTCCCAACATCTATTCACAATTATCTAGGGCCCAGCATCTTGATTTTCTTTTGGGGAAACCAACCCCCTTCCACCCTCATTCCATGTTAGGGCTGCCTCGTAGAACTTTCCGTGATGATGGAAATGTGTTCTATATAATACAGTTCTCCAAAGAGGGCCAAAGAGCTGCCTATGCTTGATGCAGCAACCACGAGGGTCCATGGTGGTCTACATTTTTGCCTGGTGTCTCCCCAAGCCAGATAAATTCTTCCTCCCCCTTCTCATTGACTCGGATTTCCAGTGGCTACTGCAGTAATGAGTCCGTGGCTGAGTATATTTAAATGCAAAATGCCAGTATCCTTCATTAAAAGGCCTGTCACCACCGGCCTCTGTGGAAAAGGGTGATTATGCTATTAATCACCCCTTGACACATGGCCCAGGCATGATCAGATCTCCTTCCCAGCGCTCCTGCCTGCCTCCCCGGGGAAGATCATCTTCTGACTCAGCGGCTGATGCTGGTGAGCGCAAGGCTGAGCCCTGCGAAGCCAAACTTGTAGTTGGGGGAGGATGCCAAGGGCTTAGGACAATGCTGCATTTTCTTCCACATCCTCCCGGGATGTGGGCAGAATTCAGGTGCCTTCTAGAAATCCACTTCCGGTCTCTCTGACCATCAGATCCTCAAGTCTGACTTTGGAAATCTTTGTTCGCTTTCAATATCCTTTCAGAATATGTGACTCCCTTTAAATTGTCCACCATTCCACTTTTTAAGGTCTAATAAGTGCAGAGGACACAATTTGGCAGTAGTTAAGAGCAGCACAGGTTGTAGAGTTGTTTACAACCATGTTTATGATTCTGCTACTTACCCACTGTGACCACTTATCCACTTGTGACCTTGGACAAGTTAGTTGACCCCTCTAAGCCTCTGTTTTCTTAATTTCAAATGGGGATAAATAGTGTGGCAGACATTGTTGATTCCCTATTCAACAGCCACGTCACATTTCTTCTTCTCATGCCCATCTCTTGTGATAGAGGTTAAAAATCGAAGCTACATTCCCAGCCCTCCTTGTAGCCAAGGGTAACCATCTGACTAAGTTTTGGCTAATGAGATAGAAGGGAAGTTGGCTTAGAGGATTCTGGAATGATTTTTCTCCAATTAAAAAGAAAGCAGTTCTCAAGGAGAGATCTCTTGCTTTCTTTCTTTCCTAATGTCTGCTTTGAATGCTGTTGTGTGAGTTTGTGATGTCTAGAGCCACAGTAGCCATCTTGTATTCATGAGGCAACAGACCTGTGAATGAAAAACCAGCACTCTGGGGATGATGGAACAGCAGGATATAAGAACCTAGATATTTCACATCATTGAGATGCTGAGTCAAAGTGGGGCATCCTATTTTTTTTTTTTTTTTTTTTTGCTAAGAATGCCCTTATGGCTTAAGCCATCTGTAGTCAGGTTTCCCATAACAGGCAACTGGAAACATTTATAAATGATATGTCAAGCCCAGGCTCACAGGTTGTTGTGAGGAATAAATAGGATAGTGTATGGAGAATTCCCTGCACAGTCCCAAGAACATGATGAGCATATAATAAAAGCAGCATTTATTATTGGCAGGAGTAGCTGTGCCCATAGATTCATAGCTGGGGGTTGAGGAAGCATTGGGAAATTCGTGATGTGTAAAATGTGGCCCTCTTCTGTCCTCTCTTCTTTCTTGGATGGACATTAGAATCCTAAAGCACCAGAAAGGAATCTTTGATCTTAGATTCACCTCAAACCCTCACATTTTATAGACAAGGAAATTGGCCCTCACGGTGAAGAAGAGACTGTCCAAAGTTCATATAATTAGTGACACAGGGTACCAAAAACCAGGGATAGAGCTTAGTGTCCCTTGGATTTGGAGGCCAAAGTTCTTTCCCACACACTGAATGGCCTTCATTCCCATTCCAATAGCTCAAAGGTTGTCATGAGGGGAGGGAATAATAAAATGAGACATTTTGAGAAGCACTCGATAGGAGCAAGGTTATCATTCTTAGCGCATATGGTCTAGCATTTTGCTCCTTTGTCAAACAGGCAGGAAATGTCTTGAAAGTGGGAAGGGTCTTAGCTGGAGGCTCTGTGCCTAGCTAGCTGGTCCACCTGTTATCCTTTGATTCATTAATACACTCATCGATTGATTCACTTATTCAAGAAATATTTACCGACTGCCTACTTGGAGGCAGATACCAGGTAGATTTTGTTCAGCATTTGTGGGAATGAGTTGGGTAGAGAGTAGTAAGCGAAACTCCTCCTCTCCCTCTCAGAGCAAAGCCCTGTAGTTTTGTCAAGTTAAATTGTCACGTGTAAGGATTGATTCAGGCTCCCCTTGTCACAGTTGAGTCTTTCCTTTTTGGATTCCCCAAAGGTATGCTGGAAAACCTGATGATATTCCCCATTTGTGGGATTACATTTTGGGGACATGTCTTTAGAAGGTCTTAGTTACTCAGTGACCATTTTGGAAATGGTCATAGTGATTTCCTGGTCTCTTTCCTTGCAGGGTGAGGGACTAACTACCCTGGGATGGGGTCTGAGGCTCAGAAGTTTTCACATACAGTGTGAAGGGACTTGAGAATGGAGATGAGTGGCTTTAGACAGAATGCAGATGGCAATGGGTAGAGGGTGAATAGCGATAAAAGAACCTAAGCTGTCAGGTCAGAGGGGCTTGTATTCAAATCCTGACCTGCTAATTCCTAGCTGTGTAACTTTGGGTAACTCTCTCACCCTCTCTGTGCCTCAAGTGTCTATAAAACTTTGTAGAGGTAAAAGAAAGTTTTACATGAGATGTTTTATTTAGAGTTCTTTGCACAATAGCTGACACATACAATCTCAACGTAAGGATTTGAGCATAAGCAGTTTATTTGGAAGGTGATCCCAAGAACTACCTAGATGGGCTGGGGAAGTGACGAAGGAAAGGGAAAAAGGACAATAAAAGATTGTTATCAAGTTAACTCTGTGAGCAACTGGAGCTCAATCCATTGAGGACTTTTGGGAGATGCTGTAGGACACTCCTCTGAGTTATCCCACTCAAAAGGCAAAGATGTTGTGCTATTTGTCCTCCAACTCCTACCCATAATTGGGTAAGAGCTTCCACTGGGCCGTTAAATCACAGAACTTCCAGTATGCCCTGAGCAAGCAGGCAGGAAGCCCTCAGGTGGGGACTTGGAGTAGAATGACTCTTGGGACAGTGAGTACCACGGGGATGTGGATAGACTGATCCGAGTTCAAAGTTATGTTCTACCACTTACCACGAGCTGTGTTTTCTGGAGCATATTGTTTAACCTCCTGGCTTACTCAGAGTGAGGTCCATGGAAGCCTGGGTGTCACCAGGGAGATGTTAGAAATGCAGGGTTTGGGGCCCTATCCAGATATATTAGTTATCTATTGCTGCACAGCAAATGACCTTGAACCTTAGCAGCTTAAATGACCAGCGTTTACTGTCTTGGCCACAGTGTGCTTGCTTTCATAGATGGGCATGAGGGCTGCTGCTTTGGGGCTAAGGAAAAGGGATATTTGAGGCCAGGGAGTGCTGGGAGAGGAAGGAAAGAGAAATAAGGTGGCCAAGTATCTGTCACTCCCTTTACCCACACCTCTTCCACACCTGGCCTCATGGACAAATTTTGATCTCCAGTGATGTTAGCAGTTAAGATAAAAAGTCAAAGATATTGGGGTCAAGAAATATGTGAGATTCTGGACCCAAGCAGGGCTTCTTGAGGATGAAGTGAGAGCTCGACTTCAGGAAAATGGCATCTGTTCAGGCTGAAGGTTAATGGGGACCTCTAGTTGATATGGCCAGTGGGGTGAGGGCGGGAGTCAGAGACAGATCTCTGAGCAACTGTGAGACCCAGCTTTCTGCTCCCCACCCCTCCTCCAGTCAGTGGCTCTAGAGCTGTATCAGCACCTGGGGGGTTTCATGGAGAAATTGCTCACTGTGCTTGTGGTGCTATATTAAGTTCCTTAGGTGTATAAGTAATTTAATTTCCACAACAACCCCATGAAGTAGGTATCTATTATCATGCCCATATGACATCTGAGGAAACCAAAGTTAAGAGTGGTTAAGTTACTTGTTCAAGGTCACAAAGGCAAGCAGCAGTAGAGCCAGATAGTTAATGTGGCCTCAGGTTTACGCACACAATGCCAGGCTGCCATAGTCAGCTTGCAAACCTGTGGACTGTCAAGACCTTGATGATTATGCTTCAGGAAATGTTATCTTATGTTGGTTTTCATTTCCTTACCACAGTTACTTTTGCTCCATCTGGCCATCTTTAGTAAAATGCATTTTTATGCTTCTGATTCATCCATTCATTTATTCAACAAATGTTTATCGATTACTATGTGGCAGTCACCATTCAAGGGGCTGGGGATGCAGCAAGTAAAATCTCTGTGTTTGGGATATTCACATGCTTGGGGTCAGGGGAGACAGATACAATAGATGAGTTATCCAATATACTGGAAAATGACAAATGCTATAGAAAAAAAAATGATCAGGGTAAGGGTGATTGGCAGTGTGTGTTGCAATTTTAAATAAGGTGGCCAGGAGGTGAGGGAATTAGCCATGTGGTTACCTGGCAGAAGAGAATTGCAGTCAGAGGGAACAGATACAACGTGAAGCAGTTAGCCAAAGCATGCTGGGTGTGTTCAAGGAACAGCAAGGAAACCAGTGAGACCAGAACAGAGCAAGCAAGGTGCTAAACATGTAGGGCTATTGAGGAACATTTTGCTATTCCTCTGAGTGATATGGGGAACCACTGCAGGGTTTTGAGAAGAGGAGTGATGTTATTGAAGGTTATATTTCAAAAGGGACAGGACAATGCAACAGTGTTGTATTGAGAAGGGGCTATAGGAGGGCGAGGATGGAATTGGCAGACCAGTGAAGAGGTTAATGCAATAATTCAGGTAAGAGATAGAGGGCTTTGGACCAAGTAGAGATGGAGAGAAGCGGCCAGGTTCTGAATACAGAGACTAAGAGTTTCCAGCAAGCATGAGTTTGGGTTTCATTTTCCCCACTTCTCACAGCTGTTGGGGTCATGGGAACTTGTATAACTGGGACCCTTTGACACCGAAGGCGGCTACTAAGACCCTAGTTCCTTCACAGTGCCATACACATCAAATGTGTTGGTGTTGGGAGTTATTGCTGGCAACATCTTTAGTCTCTCCAGCAGGGAAATCAGTGGAAGCTTTTATCTTAATTAAGTTACATGGGACACCATCATCCATCCGTCTTCCCCAATTAACTTGGGGGAGAACACGAGGGTGACGGTGGAAGGGAAGACAGCCCCAAGCTGATAAATATGGATCAAAACAGACTGGTTGGAGTCTCTGAGGACTCATCAGGAAGGAGGAGGAGGGAGGAAAAGAGGATTTGTCAAAGATGTTTTGGTGGAGAAGAGAGTTGGGAAGGCTGTCTCGTGGTGGGGGATTGATTCAGGAATCAACCCAGTGGAATGAGCAGTGCCTCCTAAGCCTGCCTTAATGGGAAGATGCTACCTGCATTCCCCACACCTGAGATTGGAATGGCAGGACCCTGGAATCTACCGATGTCTGCAGTTGGAGTGGCTTTTGTGGGCTGGGCCACAGCTGGATGTGATGCGGTGGCATATCATCCTAGATTTATAGTAGATTAACCAGTGGAGAGCGAGAAAGATGGAAGGGAGGAAGGAAAGAGGAAAGGAGGAATGAATGAATGAATGAATGAATTTATGCTTCTATCTCAGATTACAATCAGGCAGTCAGACTGGGGTCTGGGCAGTGGGTTTCTGTCTAAGGTGCTGAATTGTCTACGTGCTCTCGTCCCTTGGTACCTCTTCTTTCTTCCTATGATGAAATGTCAACAAAGATTTACTGAGCACCTAACCCACCTCACCACACTCCAGTTCCTGTGACACACCCTGGCAATTCAACAATAAATAAAACTGACAAAAATTCCTACCTTCTTAAAGCTTATGTTCTAGTGGGTGGAGATAGGAAAGAGTTAGGGGGAAAGAAAGGTAAATTGTCTATTAGAGGTGGAAAGTGTTTTGGAGAAAAATAAAGCAGGAAAGAGGAGCAAGGAGGGACATTTTTGTGGCAGCAATAAATGGGGCAGTCAGCTAAGGCTTTACTGAATGGTGGCATCTGGATAGACAGTCGAAGGAGGCGAGGGAGTGAGCTGCTCACTATAGATTTGCCTACATTTTGACACCGACCAAGTGGTATTGTTCACATTTCCCACCCAATCCCTGTTCTTTTCCACACCAGTGTTTTGGATTATGATGTTTCCTCTTCCTGGAATGCTCTTCCCCCCAACTACCATCACTGCTGTGTTCAAAGCCTACCCCACCCCTTTATAAAAACCCTATATAAATACCACCTCCATCAGAAAGCCTGCCATGGTTGTCCTTTGACAGGAAGGGATATTAACCTTCACAGCACCTTATTGGCATCACTCTCTGGCTATTTTCTACTATTTTTGTCACTGGGTCCCCATATTGTTTCCTCCATTATTCTAGCATTATCCTGAAGGTAGTAATTGTGCATCAGTGGTGAGAATCACAGAGCATGGAATCAGGTAGACCTGCCTTCCAATCCCAGTTCCTCTACTTGCTATCTCTGAGGTCTTGGACCAGTCGCTTTACCTTTGTGGACTTCAGGGGTTTTTAAATCGGTAATAGGGAGGTAATAATATCACCTGGCTTATGGTGGTGTTGTGATAATTAGACATTAGTGAATGTAAGGTATTTATCAAGGTTCCTGGGGTACGGTTATCATGCAGAAAATGGAAGCAACATTGTAGTAATGTGTTCTGCTGTCTTCTGTGCCTATCCCAGGTGCTGAAGTATAGTTTCTGTCCTGTAAATTGTGTAAATGAACACATCTCCTTGTAAGTCTTTCTTGAAGAGTGCTCTATCAACTACTCGTATAGGAGCCAAACAAGGGACCTTATTACAATTCAGATACCTGAGCTCTCTAGGCTATACTTCCTGAAAACAGAGGGCAGGAGCTCAGGAATGTGAATTTTAAATAATGTCCTGGGTAATTCTTATGTATACTACAGTATTAGAACCACTGAGAATAAATACAGCCTAGAGGTAAAGAACATGGACTCTGGAACTACATTTCCTGGGCTTTAATCCTGGCTCCACCACAAACAAGCTGTGTGGCTTTTGCTTAGCTACTTAACTGTGCTCAGTTTCCCCCTCTGAAACATAGAATGATAATAATAGTAGTCATGGCATAGAGGTTTTTTTGGATTAAGTGTATATATGGGCTTAATAATAAGTATATACACACATACTATAGCTAATAGCTGTTCTATTAGAGGGCTCACTCCCTCGCTCTGTCTCTCTCTCTGGCATACATTGAGTCTTAGTTATTATATTCTGTTGGCAAGCAATCTCTATGAATAGTCAGTTTACATGAATTTGACCAGAGGGCTCCTGAGATGGCTTCAGAGGCCTCCTTGCCTGACAGCCTTACTTCGCTCTGTGTGCACAGCTGTTACGAAGACATGAACCTCAGACAGAGAGAGAATGAACCCAAAATGAGCCTCAAGCGCTTGCCCTGCTGCTGCCGCTGCTGCTGCTGGTAGGAAAATAGCATCATCTCTGCTCTTTAAAGAATTCCTCTGGCAGATGCACACACAGCTGTTCCACCTCCTTCCTGCAGGCAGAGAGCATGCGGATGCTGCCAAGAGTTCAGGAAACCATGCCATCAGCAACTCATGCAAATAAAGCTTGTGATGGCCTCCCCCCTCCTCACTACCCTCCCTTTCCTTCTCTATTTCTCTCCAAGGAGGTCATGGGGTGAGAGACATCTCTTCATTCAAGCTGCTTCTGAAAGGGGAACTTGAGAGGGATCATTGCCAGGAAGGAGGAAGGAGATAGGAGAAAATCTGGGAGGGCTTCTTGGAGGCAGCAAGGTGTGTTGATCGAGTTTAATCCCAGCAACAGGCCAGGTGCGGTGGCTCACACCAGTAATCCTAGCACTCTGGGAGGCTGAGGTGGGTGGATTGCTCAAGATCAGGAGCTCGAAATCAGCCTGAGCAAGAGCAAGACCCTGTCTCTACTAAAAATAGAAAGAAATTAATTGGCCAACTAAAAATACACAGAAAAAATTAGCCAGGCATGGTGGCACACACCTATAGTCCCAGCTACTCGGGAGGCTGAGGCAGGAGGATTGCTTGAGCCCAGGAGTTTGAGGTTGCTGTGAGCTAGGCTGATGCCACGGCACTCTAGCCCAGGCAACAGAGTGAGACTCTGTCTCAAAAAAATAAATAAATAAAATAAAGTAAATAAAAATCCCAGCAACACTACCTTGCTGTGTGAATTTGGGAAAATCACTTTCCCTCTCAGAACAGCACAGTATAGTGTAGTGAGCAAAAGATTTGGAGCCCAGTCTATGTAGGTTGGAATCTTGGCTTCACCTACACAAGATGTGTAACCTTGGACGAGTATCTTCTTTGCATTCTTAGTTTTCTCTAAAGAAAGATTTGGGAATATTTGTCTTGTGTGCTCAACAGGTTTACTGCAGGGATGAAGTGACCCAGTAGATATCCAAACACATTCTAAGACATGCAATGCTAGAAATGAGTACATTCTCTACTTTTCTGTAACCATTTTCAGAGCAGCAGCATCTCCCTTAGGGGCTCTTTCTCCAGTAAGAGAGCTGACACAAGAAAAAAAGTTTTGACACAGGCCAGGATGTTAAAGGTAAAGCGTAGGAAGAGTTGGAGTCTGAATGCTTAAGTCACAGGCTGGGCTGTGAGCTCCAGGAAGGCAAATAGATTGCAAGCACAGAAGTCCAACTCTTTCCAGGGCTATTCTTGATTACTTCTTTCCTTGCAGCTTCCAGGGCATTTCATATTCTTGGCCACAACATAGCGATTAAGAGCACGGCTTTGGAGTCAGAGAGACCTGGCCCTTCCACTCCTGGCTGTGTAAACGTGGGCATGTTTATTAACCTCTCTGAGCTTTGGGTCTCTCGTGCATAAACAGGAATAAATCTGCTTCATAGAGTTGTTACTAGGATTGGATGAGATGCTGAAAACAAAGGATCTGGCTACCCAGGAGACTGTCAGGAAGTGATAGCTGAAATACTGCACAGAGACTGGCATGTGACTTTCTCTGGTGGCGCTTACATGGCTGGGGTACAGCCCTGTCTCAGCTCCCACCTCGGCATCCCTGCCTCCCTCGGATGCATGCTGCTGGCCCTGTGCCCCTGAGAAGCTGCTCGTCTGGCTCAGTCCGCAGGGCTCTGGGCAGGAGAGGCTGGGAGAATGCAAATGTGCTCTTATCTCAGTGTTTGCAGCTGCTCCCTTCCTCGGAGTCCATCCCCAGGAACAAGGGCAGGCTCCAGGCCCCCCAGGATGTCTCGGGCTTCTTATGGCCCTGCCGAGTCTATACTATCAGCAACAATAGTAATATCCAGCAATACTTTGAGCTCTTTTGTCTGCAAAATGCTTTAATTTTCATACTCTCATTGTAGCCTTGCAATGACCCCGGGTTATTTTTACTGACCGTATTGTACAGAAGATGAAAACTAAGGTCAGAAAGGTCAAGAGACGACTTGCCCCTGGTCACATGGCTAATTGCTGGTGGAGTGGGGATTAGAAATCATGTGGTTCTACACTAGGATTGAGAGCTCATCGTATTAGTGAGGGTGCTTCTGGCTGCAAGTAATAGAAAACCTTGATCCATGTACCTAATAAGGACTTTCATAACGTCCATAATGGGCAGTCTGGAGGTCATTTTGTTCTGTGGTTAATCAGCATTTCAAGGATGTCATCTGACTTGGATTCTTTCCATCTCTGAGCTTGTGGGAATCGCCTTCAGTCTGGCTCCTCTAAGGTCACAAAATGGCTGCTGTGGTTCCAGGTGTCACATGCAGATACAATATCTAGAGAAGACAAAGCCTATTCTTAATTACACCTTTTTAAGAGCAAAAAATCATTTCCCAGAAGCAATCAGTCATAAACTATGTACAATGTCCCTTTCCCAAACCAGTCCCTGGCAAGGGAGTGGGACTGCTGTAGACCACTAGACTTTGTCTGAGTTAAGAAAGGGAGGGAGAAATGACCCAGAGGGACAATTAGTTATCTTCTACCGCCATGCTAGTGACTGTTAACACTGTTAGTTCTGGACCTGTGACTCATCTTCTATGTCCATTATTAGTTGCAAAGTAGACTTCATGATGCATACGATCAATCTAGTGTTAGAATGCTGAGGTGGTGGTCTTAGATGTCGTTACTTGGAATATAACTGGGGCTAGGAACTCCCTGCTCTGGAGGGTGTAAACTGCCGTGGATGCTTTGTCACTCTGCCTCTGGGGCAGACAGTTCTGGTTCCCAGTCCCAGCGGCGTGGCCCTGAGCAAGCCTTCCGGACCTTCATTCTTCTTTAGTAAAGGGGGCCTAATAATGGCCCAAGTCTCTACTCTGTGGTGAGGATTATCGAGAAAACAATACAAAAGCACCTAGCATAGTGCCTAGTAGGTGCTTAATAAAGACCAGCTAGTATTAGTCTAGGTGTTAAGTTTCCTTATCTTGAGAATTAGGGAGTTTGTAAAACATCCCTTTGAGTCCACATGGTCTGGGAATTTTATCTGGCCTCTGAGACTGTGGCTTTGTGTTCAGCCCTGTGGTCAGCTTAGATGTCACCGCCCCATCTGGAAGAGAGAGGGACTTCCCAGGCAGCGAAAATATCCAGCCCTGTCTCCCTGCTAAGCTGTTCCACGGTGGATGTGCCGTGCAGAAAGTCCACCTGACATTTTTCTCCGTCTTGTCAGAGCATCGAAGGGCTGGTGGCATTTCCTCTCCCATGAAGGGGCTGGGGACAGCAAGTGACACCTAGGAGTCCACTGAGCCTCCCTGGTGAGTAGTTCACTCAGCTGTTGTCCTGGAGCCATCACAAGAGTGGCAGACTGGGGAAGAGCCTGTCGTCAGGAGAAGCTTCCAGCATCATGGATCCAAGCTGGAAGTGTCCATGGTGTGTCAGCTCTGTAGGGACACGTCAGGAAGCAGAGGTCCAGGCCAAATCCCAGCTCTGCCCTTTGGCTTTGGTGATCTTGGGTAAATCACGTTGTCTCTCAGCCTTGGTTTTCCCACCTAGAGCAGTGGTTTGAAGTGTAGATTCTAGATGCTGCCTGGGTTCAAATCCCAGCCACTCCACTAATGTGCCTGTGGCCTTAGATGTAACCACGCTGGACTGCACCCAAATCCAGTATGATCTCCTTCATCGCAAAGCCCTTAACTTAATCACATCTACCAAGTTCCTTCTGCCATGCAAGGTAAAACAGTGAGAGATTCTGGGGATTGGGACATGGACATCTTTGAGAGGTCATTATTCTGCCTGTCACAATAGTGCATGATTCTATTTGTACAAAGTTCAAAACAGGCTAATCTACTCACGAGAGTGGCTGGCCTTGGACACGTGGGAGCCCTGATGTGGGTGCTGTTTCTACACGTGTATCTACTCTGTGAAAAGCGACCAACCTGGACAATTACAATATGTGTACTTTTCTGAATAATATATGCTATACTTTAATAATTTGCTTAAACAGAAAACTGGGATACAAATGGTACCTACCTCATCAAGTGGTTATGGGGGGGGCGTTAAATATGCCATTTTAAGTACTTATTATTAGAACAAGGAATGAAGGGCAATAAAACTGCATAGCTTGTACTTTCTGCAAACACATTTTTTTGGTGGAAAAACATTCCAGAAAAAATTAAATAGGATTCATTTCATCATAGAAGTTTACGTGAATTCCTTCATTAAAGAAACTTTAAGGGAAAAAAAATAAATTCTCTTTTCATTAAACTTGTTTTATTTTATGTGTATGTGTTTATTTGGGAACAAAACCAAGCTGATGAGGAACAGCTGAATGAACATGTGGTTTAAAAAATGTTACATAATAACAGAGCAGGAAAAGGGAACAAAAATTAAATAGGATAATGCGTGTGACAGAGAAGAAGTCCAGGTCCTGCGGATATTTAACGAAAAATCCATAAATGTTGACACTTGTGCAGGGAGGAATTAGGGCCAGTTATCGAGTACCTGCTATGTGACAAGTACTTTACAAAATGACCTGGTTCATTTTTTAATCTTCAAAATAACCCTGCAAGGGGAAGTATTTTATTATGCTGCTGTTACAGTTGAAGTGTTGGAGCTTTGAAGAGGTGAGGTGACTTATCCAAGGTCTTTCATCTAAAAACTGGCAGTGCTGGTATTTGAACCTTGGTCTGGCTGCCCCCAAACCCCACGTGCTTAGCTGCCCTGCTGGTCCAGCCTCCAGAAATCCAACTCAGCCTCCAACCTGGCCTTCATTGCAAAGTAGAAACGTGGCGATTGGAGTTGAAGGTGACCAAGAGCCTAAATTCCTCCCTCCCCAGCCTAGGTGGAGGTCCCGGCTGTCACTCTTGTTTATCAAGGCTTGGGGCATTCCCGCCTGTCTGGGTTGTGAGTTCTTAGGGTCTTTCAAAAGCCTTTTGTGAGGAGCATCCATATTCCTGTGTGGGCTCAGCTGGCCGCTCTCCATCTGTGAAAAATCTGATGCCTGACTTGCTGTTCGTGCTTGACAAACAGGGCTGACTCTGGCACTATATTTTATTTAAGCCAATGTGAGCTGCTGAGGGTGGGGATGGGGTGCCAGAGAAGCCTGCAGGGAAGAAACCTCTTCTGCCTGTACAGCTTTTGGAAAGGAGACAAGAGCATATGTTCCTATGGTAATCGTGGAAGATAATAGCAAGAATGTGTTGAGTCTCTCCCAAGTGCCAGCTACTGTGGTCCCGAGTGTGGCTTGAGCATCAGGATTTCTAAAAGCAATGAGGACAAGCCAAGAGGCATGCTGTGCCTGCTAAAGGTGCTCCCAGAAAGAAATCCTGGAGACTGAGGGGTGTTGGGGCAGGAGGTAAAGTCAGTCTGTGAACAGACAGTATCTCTCTGTCCACCTGGTGGACCTGCCTCTTTTTCTGCTCTCAACACCACCAGAAACTGGAATTTTTGCCTCTACTGTTTACTAACTTTGAGCACATTTCTTCTTTTCTGGGGAGGGTGCTTGTGGCCATCAGAGCCAAGGGTCCTAGTTCTTTGAGGTCTAGGCTTGTAGAAACACTTCTTGGCAGCCCAAAGAATTTTGTTGGAAGACACTGAGCTTATTGAATTACTCAAGCTTCATTCCACAAACAGGCAGAAAAGCTGAAATGGAGCCAGAAGGAATGCACATGTGCCGTGTGTTCATTTGTGCATGAGGATATGTAGGCGTGAGCATAGGCATGTAGTATGAGCACATGAATGGCATGTGGGTGAACATGTAAGTGGTTGTAGGAACTGTGTGTCTTTGTGTTGGAATATTTTAGGCATGTATTTGTGTATGTGTACTTATATGTAAGTCTGTATGTTCTGTGTTTATGCAGATCATGAAAGGGTATCTGTGTATGTGTTGAGAATGTGGGTAACTTTATGAGATGAAATGTGCCTATAGATACATGGCAACAAAAACATGCACGTGGGAAAGTACCTGAAGTATTTGTATCTGTACAGACGTGGCAGTTAGCTATTGCCACAATAATGCTGTATAACCCCCTCCCCCAAAACCTTAATGCCTTACAACTAGCATCTATTCCTGGGGTTAGAAAAATTTTTCTATAAAGGGCCAGATGCCTTCTATTTCAGGCTTTGTTGACCATGCAGTGCCTGTTTCAACTATTCATCTGTACCCTTGTAGAGTGGAAGCAGCCATAGACAATAAGTAAATGTGTAGGAATGACTGTATTCTGTTAAATCTTTATTTTAAAAATAGGCATAGGTTGGATTTGGCCCAAAGGCTATAGTTTTCTGACCCCTGGTCTAGTCTCACATGTTTGTGGGACAACCATGTTGGTGTAGACTGGGCTCAGCTGGGTGGCTGTAGTTTGGGCTGTGGGTCCAACGGGCTAGGCCTCACACTGTGCATGAAGTTCAGATCTGCTCCATGTCCATCCTAGGGCCCAGGCTAAAGAGGCATATTCTGTTTCCATCAGGTCATAGAGACTGAGAGAACAATCCAAAGCTTTGAAGCATATTTAATCCATCCTTGTAGCATATCTGCTAACATTCCATTGGCCAAAGCAACCCACGTGGCCACCTCCACCATCAGCAGGTGGGGAAGTAAACTAGGTCCATAGCAGAAGTTACGTGGCAAAGGGCATGCATGTATGGTTTTAATGCAAGGAGGGTGTGAAGAATTTCAAACAAGGATTTAAGATACTACAACATGTATAAAGGCGTGTGTGAGACTGTGCATAGTGGGATATATGTTAGAGGGTGTTTTTTGTGTGTGTGTGTGGTTCTAAGGGGGTGCATTTGTGGCCACATGTATAAGAAGGTATGAGAAGAGGACATTTAGAAGATTGCATGTACCTGAGAGACTGTCTATGTGTGAATGTGGGTATATGTTTGTGTGTGCATCTGGGTGTATATGCATGTCTATGCAGGTGTCTCTGTGTGCATGTGTGTGTGATGTATGTGTTTGCAAGTGTGTGTGTCAGGGGTGCATGTGTGTATGCATCATGGCTATGGAGATGTCTCTGGGTACATACACCTGCAGGGTGATGAGTATGCGTGTGGGGTGTGGGTGTGGGGAGGCGTGTGCCAGGGGTGCATATGGGAGCATCTGCATGCTGCTCAAAAGCGTACATGCACACGTTGGTTGTGGGGGAATGAAGGCAGAGTGTGGGAGTGAGAGATGGCACACACTCCCCTTCCCTGGCACAGCCTCAAAACCACTCCAATCTCACAACGTGAGTTCTTTGTAGCTAAGATTAATTTTCTTATTTAGCATTTATGTGGCACTTTGGATCTGCAAAATGCTTTACAATCAGTTTTATTAGTTGTGCTTGTGTGTTATATATAGCAGCAACCTCAGCTGCACCCAGAGACTCCCGCCAGAGATGTGAACCGAACAAAGCAGACTTTATCCTCTTCCTCAAGCTTTGCCCCTTTCCTGGGACAATATCCACCCTTTTGTGTGGGGGCAAGCGTTAAAGTGGATTGGTGGTGGTGGTGATGCTTGGAGGGGTGGTCATGTGGACTTGCTTCCAAAGGCTTGCCCTCACCCAGTGAGAAATCAGTGATTCTAATCACTAGTTTATCTGCCTGCTCAGACCATTACTTGCCTGGTCTGGGGTTGACGGGCTATTTGCAAGAGTAGCTTTAAATGCCTTCCATGCCTGTGTTAATGTACTTAGTTCTTGCATTTCTCCTGGCTTAAACTGTTGCACTGTGTCTGCCAACCTATCTTAGTGTGAGTTTTCCCCAAAGCAGACCATAAGAGAAAGACGTAGGTGCAAATAATTTATTAAGGAGGTAGTAACCCCAGGAAGCATAAATGAGGAGTGGAAGAGTGAGCTGGGGAGGGGAGAAAGCTGATGAAAGGTGTATTGCTGAGTGGATTACTACTCAGAGAGTAGTAACTCTGGGCAACTAGAGAGCTTAATTCTGCTGAGAAAGTTGAGAATCGTCTGTCTAGAGAACTGAGAAACTGGGGTATTTATCTATCCACTCCCATACTGTACTGGTTAAGAGTTGTATCCCAGGATATTAACTCCCCTACACGTTTGGGTCAAGAGTACTTGAGGCCAAGCAAGCTCTTCTGGAGCTAGAGAATGTCCTCAGGGTGAGAGGACAAATGGACATAGGTGCTCAAAGTTGGAAGCTTCTGCATGGGGCAGTTACCTGCTGCAGCTGCAGGTGAATTCACATGGCTCAAAGTCATATGGAACAGGAATCAACAGTGTCTGCTACACACGCCTGCATGCTAGCAAAACCTTTTATCAAGGTTACCAGTGACCTTCAAGGTCATTAATTCCATTAACAAACTCATTGTCCTCATCTTCCGCAGCAGTTGATTGTCCTGTGGCTCTACACCATCCTGGTTTCTCTCTGTCTCTCCAACTGCTGCTTCTCTATTTCTCTCTTTTTCATTCCCCCAAATGTGGATATTCCCCAAATATCAATTTGTTTCTTCCTTCCTCATACACAAGCTCGTCAGCATCCTCTTTTACATGCCATTTTGCAAGCTATAGTCTCCAGCCCCTGTCCAAAGCCTATCCAGTGTTGCCACTGCCTCATTGGAGAATCACTTCTGTAGCTCAAACTCAGCATTTCCAAATGTAACTCATCATCTTCAAATTCCTGCTCAAATCTGCAGCAACCTTGCTTCTCAGGTGTGTTTCGTGGCCAGCCATGTCAGCTTCCCCTGGGAGCTTGTAGTTGCAGAATCAAGGCTCCATCACAGCCCAGCTGAATCAGGATGTGAGTTTTTAACAAGTCCCTGGGAGACTTGTGAGCACATTAATGTTTGATAAGCATTGGCCTACACAATTGGTTCTCTTGATTTCTATTAATGGCACCAGGATTTTGCCAATGACCCAGTCTTAAACCTTTGCAATTACTTGACTTCTAGGAATAAGGATCCATTAGTTTTCTCTAAACCAGGATTTCCATGGGACCTGGGTCTCAATTAAACAGCAAGTCGTAGTAATAATACAATGGGTATTGATATATGTTTCAGTTGAATAAGTCCATGACAATGCCATTCTATATATAATTTCACTTCATAAATATTAATGGAACTCTTGTTCTAGGATCGGTTCCATGCTTAGCTGTGTTGTGTGATAGTGAACAAGACTCAGTCCTTACCTTCAAGGATTTCATAATTCAGAGGAAGGAGACACAGACACAGAGTGAAGAGTAGAGCATGTGTTAGAAACCAGAGAAAGAGCCCTAACAGAGACCTGCTGGTCAGAGGAGCTTCCTGAAGAAGGGACATCCAGCTAGGAGGGACCGGAAGGAGGTCCAGCCAGTGAAGGCAGGAGACAGAAAGGGCTTTGGGCAGGGGTATGTCTTATGCCCACACTGGGCTGGGGGACAGGTACATCTGAGGACTCTGACCTGTTCCCAGGTTGGTGACTTGGGGGGAAATCACCCCACCCCTCCTCCTTTATTTGCCTCAACTCTAAAATGGAAACAGTAGCATCTACCTTCTCGGGGTCATTGTGAAAATTAAATAAAACTTAGTATATTTCAGAACTGCAACTACTTGGCCCTCATAAATATTGATTGAATATAAATTGTCAGCAACCAGAGCTTGCACCTTAATTATAGAAAAAATAATCATGACGGTCAGTTGAAGGGTACCCACCCTCGGGACCCATGTGCAAAGATATGTCCAGGTCAAATCCTTGGAAGCAGTGAATCTAATTTTATTTGAAAAAAGGGTCTTTGCAGGTGTATTTAAGGGTCTTCAGATAAGGTCATCCTGGATTATCTGAGTGGGCCCTAAATGCAATGGCAAGTGTCCTCATAAGAAGAAGAAAAGGCACAGAACAGGGAAGAAGGCCATGACTAGCAGAGACCGAAGTGAGGCAGCCATAAGACCACGGAACACCTGGAGCCAACAGAAACCGAAAGTTGCAAGAAGGGTTTCTCCCCTAGAGACTTGGGAAGGAAGCATGGTCATGTTGACACATTAATTTTGGATTTCTGGCCTCCAGAATGGTGAGAATAAATTTCTGTGGTTTTAAGCCATGAAATTTGTGGTAATTGGCTGTAGCAGTTACAGGAATCTAATACACCTGGTTACTGAGTTTTGAACAGTCTGTGTGTGCCAGGTGTTGATTCTTCCTCAATGATCTTTTGAAGTTATGTTGTTCCCATTTTATGGGTGAGGACTACTCAGTCTCATGGAGGTGAAGCAACGCTTCATGCATTGCTCATGCATTCACTAAATATTGACCAACCCCTTGGAGGACTGGACGCTGGGGGCCAGAGTTGTGAGCAAAATTTGTGGAGGTCACAGGGCTTATGTGTCTACAGGAGGAATAACCATTGAGACTGGGTGGAATAGTGGCCCCTCCCCTACAATTTCATTTCCACTTGGAGCCTCAGAATGTGGCCTTATTTGGTAATAACCTCCTTAGAGGCATAACCAAGTTAAGGTAAAGTCATCCTCGAATAGGATGAGCCCTAATCCAATGACTGGCGTCCTTATAAGAGGAGGGAAATTTGGGCTGAGAGACGCAGGGAGAAAGCCATTGACCTTGGAAGTAGAGATTGCAGTGGTGCGTCTGCCAGCCAAGGAATGCTGAGGATTGCTGGCAGCCACCAGAGCCTGGAAGAGAGGTGAGGAAATACATATGATTGCACACATGGAAGGCACAACTCAGGGAGCTGTGGGAACCAATGCAGGGGGCGGGGGGTAGAGGGATGAGCAGGGCAGGCTTCGCTCAGGAAGGGGAGCTGGGGTGGAAGGTCAGGTAGGAGTTCAGGATGCAAAGCCGGGAGGGAAGATCTGAGCTGGCTACAGAGGGAACAGCATGTGCGAAGGCTCTGTGGCTTGAGAGCGACCTAGGTGCTGGAGGAGTGGGCAGAAGGTGAGAGCCCAGACGGGCGGAGCCACAGCCTGCACCGTCCCCGCCACACTCCCCACCCTCTGCGCTTGTGGCCTGGGGCTTCTCTTCTGGGGGCTGTGGACTCAGTAGTACCCTTGTCTGTCCGTCTACCAGGCGCTGCTCCCCATCCCTGCTGCCCGCGAGGTGTTGGAGTGCGAGTTTGGAGATCCTTGTTTGTCCTTGAGCGCGGCAGGGGGGTGGAGGGGACGGCCGGGAGGAGGCACAAAGGCGCTTTGTGCAGCAGTGCTAACAGCTTCCCGCCCGAGCCGCGCCGCCGTGAATGGGCCGCGGACAAAGGCGTCCCCTCCCGAGTACCTGTAATTGGAGCGTCCACGTGCGCGGGCCTCCGAAATGTAAGGTACAAAAGGGAGACAAATGGCTGCATCTTCCGACTGCTCGTTGCTATGGTTTCCGCGGGGCTGGTGGTGGTGGTGGGGCGGTTACTAGGCAACGGGAGAGGGACCAAGACAAAGGGAGGCGGTGTGAGGGAGAGGTCTGGGGCAGGCGTGTGTGTGTGTGTGTGTGTGTGTGTGTGTGTGTGTGTGTGTGTGTGCGCGCGCGCGCGCGCGGTGGGAAAGAGAGACATAGAGGATGGAGAGACATAGGAGACAGGAGAGAGACTAAGGGAAGGGAGAGGCAGAGCTCTGACTACACACAGAAGAAGACATAAAGAGAAAGGCAGAGACAGCGACATCAAAACAGAGAGAGAGACCACAGAGACCTACAGAGACAGACATACAGCAACACAAGAGGCGTTCATTCCCATACTCCGTGCCAGGTCTTTGTGCCCTATGGAGATAGAGCCATTAGCAACACGGACTCCATCCCTGCCCTTGGAGCTTACAGAGCTAGAGGGAGAAACTGATGTTAGAAGTGGAGCTGGAGGGAGATGTTCTCCTACCTCCCGTGGAAGGATTGGGGCTCTCTCTCCAGTCTGGGGTCTCTTAGAGGCTGTTGAGTTCCGGGTAGGGTGTGCTCAAAGCCATTGCACCCTCCCTGCTGTCTCCAGGCAGGGTCCACAGGCAGCTCCACTCCCAGGAGGCTGTTTGCACAAAGTGACTTCTGGTTGAATGATGCTCGAGCTCTCCTTAGTAGCTCTCTCATTGGTTGCCCGCTAGGATGCTTGAATGTCCCGCCATTGTGGGGACTTTGAACAAGTTAATTCACTAAGTAATTATACAGCTCCAAAATGCTATTACATGTGTTGCCCAGTTGATCCTGTATGCTAGGCATTGTCAATGCTCCCACTTTACGGCAGTGGAAACTGAGGTCCTGGGAGATGAAATGCTTTGCTCATGGTCACAGACAGTCGCTCAGTGGCAAAGCCACTAAGATCTTCTGATTTCCAACCCAAAATTCCTCCTCCTGCTTACATACCTGTCTGGGTCAAGGCTTGTTTGTTTACAGGGACAGAAACTACACAAATTAACTCTAGTGAAATAAAGGATTTATTGTAAGGACAGTAAGGGCACTCCTGGACCCAAGGGCAGGGCTCAGAGCTTGTTTTCACAAGAGACTACACTGGAATGCTACACTGAGATCAGAAGTCATGGAGACTTTTTTTCCTCTCTCTTTCTGAGACCATTGGTGGCTCCTCTCTGCTTTTCTGTGCACAGTGGTTCAGCTCACAGGTTCCCCCAATGCCAAAAATGACCTGCAAGGAAGTCTCCTTTTCTTTTCCAGTTCAAATTCTCAAGAGAGGACATGATTGGCTCACTTAAATCAAGTGTAACAGCCCTGGTTCAGTCAGCCGTGGCCAAGGGTCAGGCTCCTAGCATACAACATGGGTGGCTACTTGTGGTCAGTTCTTCAGCAAGGGCTGCCAAAACAGGTGCTGTGGATGGGGCAGGCCCCAGAGAATGAAAGCACTTCCAACCTACATGAAAACACTTCCATCATGGGAGAACCAAGAATAACCTTGCCTGCCTTTTGGGGATATTTTAAGGGAAGCTATAGTCATATATATGTTGAAGGAGTTTGCAAACTGTTAAGTGCCATGGAAGAACAAGTTGTTATTTAGGCTAAAGGGGGTATCTGGAAGACCATACATAACACCCTTCACCTCCTTTGCCAAAATGACAGCCCTGAGCCAATGGGGCTGTGTGTAAAAAAAATTCTTACTGATGAGTGAAGGAGTGAAGGAAGGTAGGAAGAGTTCAGAGGATGGGTGGGCAAATGTGTGAACTATGATGCAATGAAGGTTAGGAGGAGGGCATCAGTCCTTCCTTCATTCACTCACCCATTTAATAAGCCCTGTGAGCCTACAGTGTGCTCAAAGTGTACCAGGTGATGGAGATACAATGGTGAAAAAGACATGGCCTCGGTTCTCCAGGAACTTCCAGGGGGTGAGATACCTAACTAGCTCGTTACTAAGTGTCATCAGATGTGCTATCAGAGAGATGCAATGGGATCAGAGGAGTTGACTTAGCCAGAAGCACCAAGGAAGGCCAAGAGGAGGTGAATCCAAAAGGGCATTTGAAGGATGAGTGTAGGATTTGGAGAGAGAGACAATGGTGGGCTTAGAGTGAATGATAAGTAAACATGAAAAGGGTCAAGAATTCCCCATGATTGGGGTACAGGGAGTCATGTAGGGTGGTGTCAAACAAGGCTGGCAATTATTAAAGAGCTAAAATATTTGGACCCTGTCCTAAGGACAGTGAGAAGCCATTGAATGGTTTTAACAGGGGTGCTGCATCAGATACATCTTCTAGAAAGATCACTCAGTATAGTGAAGAGTAGGTTGAATAGGGGAGATGGAAGCAGAGAGGTCTGAGCGAGGAGGGTGTTCCTGGATGAGAGGAGGGGAATGTTGGGCAGTGATTCTTAAATTTTACTGTTCTAACATCCCTTCCAGGGAACTTGGCTAAAAATACTGATTATAGGGCCTCGTCCACTAGAGATCCACTTAGTAGATCTGAGATGGGGCCCATGAACCTGCATTTTAAGACAGTACCCTAGGTGATGGGTAGAAATGGTTCTAGACCACTCTTTAAGAAACTTTGGTCTAAGGGGTAGAGAGGTGTCAAGATGAGTCAGAAAGTAACTTAGGAACATCTTGCTGGTTACCACTTTGAAACCAAAGAGCATTTTACAGCTCTCATGGATTTTCACAAGAGTGGTCATAATTGGTTCATCATTATCATTTCACATATATATCACGCTACACACTCAACCTCCAACATCTGTTGCTTGTAACCGGGGAATAAGAGACAGCGGGATGAAACTTTAATAGATCCTCATTCTCACCATTTTTTATGTGTCATAGCTCTGATGTGGTGGGAAAGTTAAACTTTATTGAATATTTTCTGCAATACATTTTGCAATGTCACAGACCTGGCTAGGACTTCCAGCTCCCTCATTTATAAGCTGTGTGATTTTGGATGAAAGACTGGGTCTCTGTTTCTTCATCTGTAACATAGAGCTAATTAGAACTTCCTTTATATCAGTGAAGTGAGGAGTTAAACAACTGAATTAGTTTTTTATACCATTGTGAATTCATGGATCGTCAATATATTTGTGCTTAAGTCCATTGCATTATTATTTTTATTGATGATGATCTCATCTCATTTTTGGCTAGACTATTAAAGTTGGCCCTTGAGTCCATTGGAAACAACCTTAACATAACAACAGCTTTCTCACCCTTTGGTATGATACCACTTTCGGGTTCATCTTGCACACTTTCTGTTCAAAGACAGAGTCAGCCATTTTTGCAAGGAGCTCTGGTTTCTTTGAATGGAAAAATGGTATTTGAGACCATAATCTCGGCTGTAGGAATGCTCATTGTTCCTGGAATAGTTACTGGGTCTAGGCATTTTAAGGAGACAGTTAGGAAATGCATATGTGTTTTAGGAGAAGATATATCTTGAGTTCATACTGATATTTCTCATTCAAACTGAGGATGCAGTGTTTTTCCTTTGATTGCATATTTATCTCTCTCTTAAATGGAAAAACCTTGATTCCCAATGACAAGAAATTAGGTATTTGCTTTATTTTACAATACAGATATATCATGTTTTGGAATTACAATAACAATATAATTACTGACAATATGATTACTGAAAACAATTTATTTAAAAAGAAGATTACCAGCTAGCATTATTCAGGTTCTCACTTTGTACCAGGCGTGGTATAATACATACATTATATCATTTAACCTGAAAAAAAACTAGAGGTGGTGCAATTATTATCCCCATTTTACAGGTGTGAAACTTTAGGCTCAAGAGGTCAAAAAGTCATAGGTCAGTAAGTAACGAAGGCAGTATTTGAATCCCCAACTATTAAATATCTGACTCCATGACTCTCTACTGCTTCAGGTCTTATTTTTTTCCCCTTGCCTTTTGGAATTAATAATGTACCTGCTCTCCAATTGCATGGGCTAACTGGAGATTTAATGCTCCCAAAGATGACTTGATATTCATCATTGGAAAATGCACAGAAGAGAGAATGTACAAGAAAAGCATTTTACTAGTCCAATGTTATTGCTAGAATAGAATACTTCTTGAGAAACGTGTTGGCTCATACTTTCAAAGTGACAGATTATTATTTTCAGTTTTATTATCAGATGGGTTCTGTTTAAAGGTGTTGAGTATTTCTCCTCTGCTGCCAGATTGTTTTAAGTGGCTCAAGCAAGTGGGAGGAGTCATGAGGGCCTTCAGAAAGGATATTATCAGGCACCAGCTCAAACCTACTGGAGAAGCTTTATGGGGGTCACTGGCTCCCCACATTTGGGTGTTTGCTCAAGCAATTTTGTGAAAATGAAATATCTTTTCTTTTTTATTCTGCCTGTACAAATAGTAGTCAACCTCAGAAACCCAGTTTCTCTTTGAACCTTTACTTTATCTTCTTCCCAGCCTGCAATGCTATACTGTTCCCATTTGTGAACTGGTTGTACTGGGTTGACTAGTGTTTGCCCCAAATTCACACCTACCACCTAGAAGCCTCAGAATGTGACCTTATTTGGGAATAGAGTCTTTGCTGATATGATTAGTTAAGATGAGGTCACACTGGATAAGGGTGGACCCTAAATCCGATGACTGGTATCTTCGTAAGAGAGGGAAGACACCAGGACACAGAGAGGACAGACAGTCACATGAAGACAGGCAGAGACTGGAATGATGTAGCCACAGGCTGAGGAACGTGAGGGGGTTGTTGGCAACCACCAGAAGCCAGGAAAAAGCAAGAAAGCAAGTGAGGTGTCTTCCCTAGAGTCTCTGAGAGAACATGGCCTCGCAGACACCCTGAATGCAGACTTCCAGCCTCTGGAACTGTGAGATAATAAATTTCTGTTGTTTTAAGCCACCAGTGTGTGGTGATCGGTGACAGAAGTTCTAGGAGACTTAATAGAGCACCTAACGCGGCACTGAGGGAGGAAGGCAAGAACAGACAGTGTGGGAACTGTGAAGGATGATTAGGGTCCCTCTGGTGAAAGTGGCGGCTGAAAGGGGACAGGGAAAGGGCATTTGAGGCAGGGTCACTAAGTCCAGGAGAGGAGAAACAGCTCCCAGTAGGCAGGGACCTGCACACAGCAGCACTTCTAGAAGGATGCAGGACGAGTGTGAGGTGAAGCTGGGAAGGCGGGCGGGGACCCACAGGCCACGCGAGGAACCTCAAGGGTTCCTGTAGGCACCGGGGGTGGTGTGAGGTGTGTAAGAAAGAAAGAGACGCAGCGGTCACCGATTGTCACCCTGAGCATGTCCGGAGGTTCCAGAGGGTGAGCTCCCTGCAGGACTGACTACTTCCTCATATCGGAATTCAGTTTGGTGCCTACAGGAGACACAGAACCTCCTCCTCGAGGCTGGGGCCCTGCGTCTGGGCCACCCCCGGAAGTGCGCGGGTGACGTCAATGGAGCCAAGTGTTCCTCCAGCTCCTGTCTTGACTCTGTTAGACTCGGCCTGGAAGTCCATCCAGCCGGCAGCCTCCGACCTTCACTTGGTCATTTCGGAAGGTTCTGCTTTAGTAAGTCTTTCTAGCCTGGAAACCCGGGGGTCGGGGTAGGGGACCTTCCCCTCGCCTCTGCCAGTCCCCGTCCTGGGTCCCTGCTGGGGGGAACCGAGGCTGGAGCGCTCGGAGATTCACTCTGTCTCCAAGGAGACAGAGGGACTTTTTTTCCTCCCCTCAGGCCCACTTTAATTGGCAGTCCCACGACCTCTGGTATATGCCTAGGATGGGATTCCTTCCGGGTCAGCTGGGGGAGGGAGGAACACCCAGGGTAAAAAGGGCTGGCCCAGCCCACTGGCCATTGGCCCGGCTTTCTGTCCATCATGTTTAGCCCCAACATCGCCCCTCCCCTGACGAGCTTCTCCCTCCAGTTCCTGAGTACTGAGTACCGTCCCCGCCCACCCTCAGCAAACCCGCCCGGGTATTGGTCAGAGCGAACGAGGGGACCCGGGGTTTTCACTGAGGTCCGGGGCGTGTGTGGAGTAGCTCTGGAGTCAGAACAGTTATAGTGGAGTTCCCGTCCCAGCTCTGCCGCCTTCTAGCTGTGCAACCCTGGGCAAGGACGAACCTCTCTGTGCCTCAGTTTCCTGCTCTGTCAAATGGGAATAAGTACCCACCTCCCGCGGCTGCTGGGATAATTATGTAAGACGATGCCTGTCGAGTGCTTAGATTAATGTCTTGAGTATCTTAAGTGCCCAATAAATGTTAATTAGCCTTAATAAGGATGGCTGCTTTTATTTCTGGGAATGAAGGATAGTTGAATACAATGAGCAATAAGAGACGAGTGAACTTAGGCTTGAATTCGCACTTTGCTGCTTACAACTCTAGTGTCCTAGGGTTAGCTAGTTTAACTCTCTGAGCCTCTGTTTCTTCATCTTTGAAATGCAAAGGACAATCTGTAACTCTCAAAGTTGTGTCAGTGGGGATGAGATAATGTTTACAAAATGCTTAGCACTTAGCAGGGACTCAGTCACCGGTTGACTTCACCACTCACTGTGACTTTGGGCAAATGATAATCCCTCTCCTGCCTTAGTTTCTCCATCTAGAAAATGGGTCAATAATGATACCTTCCTGGTAAGCTTGCTGTGAGCATTAAAGGATTTACTTTAAGCAAAGGTCTCAAAATGTGTTTGGCACTCTTAGTTGTTTTAATTATTATTCCTTGTCATAATAAAAGTTGATAGCCACCATTTATTAAGCACCTAGTATGTTCCAGGCATTGGGCATTTATAGTTTTATGAGTTAGGACCTCTTATCAATCCTACTTTACCAAAGACCAAAGTGAGGCTTAGGTAAGGTTACTTGCCCAAGGTCACCCTGCCTATGAGTGGCAGAGTGACTATCACTGTCATCCCAAGAATTAATACAGTGGTCTGGATATGTGAGAACAGCAACCAGAACCCAACGCAATAGCCATCCTTGTGGTTCCAGGCTCCAAAAGCCCTTAGGGAAAACTGGACTGTGGTTGCAGCCTGGCTGGGGTGACAGATGAGCACTGACAGCTCCTGCTGAAGTATAAACACAGAGAAATATAGGTCAGGTCCAGCAGCCAAGCCCCCACCCGCCTGTCTCACCCCAAAGCCAATTTTGTCAACTTGATCTTCTGCCCTGAACTGCAGCTGTCCTCAGGATTTTCTTGTCTTTCATGAATTATGCAGACTTAACAAAATGTGTGCTGAAAAGATTAAAGACTCTATCCTCCTTCCTGGAAGGCCTTTCTTTCCTCCATTGAATTTTTTTTTTTTCTTCCTCTTGCTCTCCTGGCATATGTTTTAGTCATCCTGCAGAGCACCTTCTCTCTTCTTATTCTTAACAACTCCAGTGCTTGGTGCTAGTCTCACTGCAGATTCTTTCTCATCAACGAAAGACACTTTAGGGAACCCCAAGGTGTCCTAGATGAGCTTCTGGGAATTTCCCTGAACAAGTTTGGTAGATTAGAGCTCCCACAGAGAAGCCCTGAATTGTAGCATTTGCTAATTTCCATGGTATAAATACCACCGTGATCAATTTCAAGCTATCAGTATGATGTCACTGAAAGCGAACTTGGGAAGAGATGCTCACAGTCAGGTCTCCTGAGCTGGTACGAGCTGGCTCCAGCAAACTATACTGGGTTTAATTCCTATAAGTGGTAGAGGAAATCATTATTATTGGTCTGAGTTTGGGTCCTAACCATGCCATATATTAGCTATGTGAACTTGGGCAATTTATTTAACCTATTGGGGCCCTAGTTTTCTCCTCTGTAAATGGGTATGCTCATAGGATTTCTGTATGGAGGTGTGGCCAGGGTTAAATGAGTTGAAGTATGTGAAATGCTTAGCACTTGAATTTGACACATAGAACTTAATAAATGGTGGCTGCTGTAAGACTGGGAAAGGCTTGTATCAGTCAGACTAGGCTAGCCATTGCCTGTTACTATAGTAACAGATAACCCCAAACCTCAGAGTCTTAATATAACAAAACTTTATTTCTCATTCATGTAGTGTGACCAAGGCACATTGGCAGGATGGGGCAAGGGGGGTGTCTTTGCTCTTCAAAGCATCAAAGCTTTTCAGGAAAGTAGGTTAATGGAGACTCCATGTTGACATGTTTTTCTGATTACCATAGCAGGAAAAAAGGGAATATGCTGAATTGCATACTCTCTTTTAAAGTTTTTGCCTGGAAGTGACACATATCACTTGCATGCACATTTCATTAGCTAAAACAAGCAAATGGATACACCTAAATTCAAGAGAGAGGAGAGGATCAGTCCTACCATGTACCTGGAGAGAGAACCAGAATTTCTTGGTAAACAGCCTTGGCGATTACCATAATCACTTAGCTGTCACTTTCTCTAGGGGCTTTTAATGTTTTTCATTAAGCAGCTATTGTTGAAACTGAGAAGGAGAGTGGGTGGGCATTACTTCTTTAGTCAGTCTTTCTAATTCTGCAGAGATTCCAGAGACAGCCACTTAGAACATGACTGAACACCCCCCCCCCCCAAATCTTGTTCCAACTCTTGTTTCTCAGATAAAAACATTGAGAGGGAGTGGTACTTAGCCCAAGTTATGTTGTAGGTGAAGGTCACACACAGGATCGAGACATGGGTTTCCTGATTCCCAATCCAGTGCACCTGCCCCTTCATGGCATTCCATCAACCCAAACATCTTCCTTGTTCATGATGATCACTGGTAAAGGGCGTGGAGCTGCAAAGGTTATTCAACGATGAAAGGTTAAGTTTAAGCCGGAGGAAGGAACGGGTCATACTTGTGTATGACATTTCCCCAAGAGTCTTTTGAAGGAGACTTTTCACCAAGCAGCAGTTGGAGGCATTGTGAGGAGGGAAGCATGAGGGAGGAGCAGAGTGAGCTCTGGGGTTAGGAGGGGAGTGGGGGAAGGCTCTATAAAGGATAGTCATTTGGAGCTGGATTTTGAAGGTGGGATGGTATGTTAGTGAGGTCCCTATGTTACAAATGACATAAAAGCCAGTTCACACTTAAGTAATAAGGAGAACTTATTGCCTAGGGCAATTGAAAGTCCAGAGGTACATCAAGATGTAGGGTGGCTTTATTCTAGCAACACAACTGATGTTCTCAAGGATCCAGGTACTTTGTGTCTCCCTGGGCTCCAGGATTACATACATGCAGCCGTAAAATGGCTTTCATAGTTCTTCCTACTGAACTGTCTGAGAGTTGAGGGACAGTTCCTTCTGGTAGTCCTCATGGAAGAGAGGGGAGACTTTTCTTTCCCAAGAACCTCTGCAAATGTGTTCTAGTATCTCACGCATCTTGATTGGCTATGTGTATCCATCCCTGAACCCAATCACTGTGCCCCAGAGGAGGATTTTCTTTCCCAAGAACCTCTGCAAATATGTTCCAGTATCTCACGATCTTGATTTGGTGTGTATATCTATTCCTGAAACAATCACTGTGCTGTGTATATCTATTCCTGAAACAATCACTGTGGTGGGATGTCCTGCTTGGCTCAAGCCAGTCTTCCCAAATCACATGGCTGAGAAGTGGGCAGTGGTGGCTCCTGCAAGGACATTTAGGGTACTATTAGGAAAGGGGAAATGGATGCTGGGGTTCCCAAACATAAGAATACCCACCACAGCTGGGTTGACAGAGGAGAAGCTGGGGTTTGAGGTGGGAGAGGAGCAGCTTACTCAGTAAGAGTGGGTCTACGGAGTCCTGGACTCCAGTCTCTGCCTACAATTCTGCCTTTTCCCCTTCTACAATACTACATGGCCTCTGGCTGCCTTTTGACAAATCTGGAGTCCCCTTTGGGGTGCAAGAGCCTTTGGAAAGTAATCTTGGAGCATATTAACCATACCTTTTATTTTCTGTATTTTGACCTTGGAGGGACTGTCCCTCCCTGGGCTAGCCAATTACTAGAGATAGTAAACAACTATCCTACTGAGCATTCTTTTCACATGCAAACCAACCCTCAGAGCCCACACCCCAAACAACTCCTTTCTTAGGCTTCCATACTCCAGGTCACTGCCTTAATCACCCCAGGGCCATGTACAGGACAACAAGAGACAGTCCCTGTCCTTCAGAGCCTGCTGAAATTATTTAAGTTAGCCATTCCTAACCCTGTTTACCCCGCCTTGCATGTTTCCTTCTGTAGAAACCACAATAAAGGCTCCTGCCCACAGTAACCCCATTCCCTCTGCCTCTGTATGACCCTGGTGTGTCTCTGTGCACCCCCTCCCTGTGGTGGGGTGGTACGCTCCCTCCTCTCAGGAACGGGGAGTAGCAAACTGTCTTCTCAGTGGCAGTCATCTCTTGATTTGTTGGCCTCACATCCCTCCATATTAATTTTCTATTAATACACTATATTTTAAAACATGAGGACGTCTGGTTTTAATCCTTTGCGTGTCTTATCTTTAGCTCTGCAGTTTTCTCTAAATGATACAGATTCTCTGGTATAGATATACCTCCTCTTAACACCTGCAGTGGCTGTTTCTGTAGAATGAGGTTGAAGAAAACAGGAGTTTCCTCCATATGAGTGGAGGACTGACTTGCCCAGACTGACTGCTGAGCCAAAGTTCTCTTCCCACTCACCCCACTCTACCCCTATAAATACCACCACGTTTGGCAGCTGGAGCACACACCAGCTCTGAAGGGGCAAGGGGTGTTTCTGGAACTCTGCATGACCTGTGATTATGGAAAAGGGTTCACCTGACAGGAGCTCTGGTCACAGGCATGCAACCATTGCCAAAACCATAGCCTGGCAGAGAGGGAGCAAGGATGAAGAAATATCTTCCCCCCACCCCCATCCAATTCTGTTGCTGCTGCCTCTCATTGGCCAAACCCAGCTGAAAGAGGATGAGGCAGCAACTTCATGTAGTTTATAGAAATCAGCCTCTCAGGGACAGCACAGGGTGGAGAGGGGAAAACAATAGTTCTGGAAGGGCAAATAAACAGTAAAAGATCTAAGTTTCATAGTGGTGAGTCGGGCAGAGCTGAAGGAGGAGGCAAGGAAACAAGGCTAGAGGATGCAAGGAAGTTGAGGTGGAGCTGTATGTGGAATCCTCTTCTTGGCCGACTGCTGCTGCTTTGGCCACTTTGGGATGGTTAACAAAAGAAATCATGGTGGTATGGAAGTCGTCATTGGCATCAAGGAAAGAGCACAAGACTTAGAGTCAGAGGATACCGTGCTCTGAGAGAAGCATGCCAATGTTCCATCCCATTTTACAGATGATGAGTTAGCCTCAGAGGGGTTGAGTGACTTTGCTCAAGGTTACACAGATGGAGGATTTGCACCCCAGTCTTTAGACTCTACAACTCAGTGCTCATCTGAAATTCCAGAATAGATAGTTCCTCTGAGAGAAACTACACGTTTCCCACCCCAGTTGCAGGCTGTTTTCTTAGCCATCGGGGTATCGCCTTCTCTTGGTATAAAATTATTCTCTTTATTGGCAAATCATTTTTTAATAGAGTTTATTTTTTTAGAATAGTTTTAGATTTACAGAAAAATCATGACTTATAAAACAGAGAGTTTCCTCCCCCCCCCCCCCCCAGTTTCCCCTGTTATTAACATTTTACATTAGTATGGGACGTTTCTCACGTATAAACAACATTGAGACATTATTATTAACTGAAGTCCACAGTTTATTTAGATTTTTGCAGTTTTTGCCTAATGTTTTCTTCATATCACACTCACCTGCTGTGTCTCCTTAGGCTCCTCTCGGCTGTGACAGTGTCTTAGACATGCCTTGTTTCTGATGACCTTGGTAGTTTTGAAGAGTACTGGTCAAGTATGTGTGGGATGTGCCTCTTTTGGAATTTGTCTGATGTTTTTTTTTTTTTTTTTTCCTCTCTCATGATTAGACTAGGTTAATGGGTTTCTGGGAGGAAGACCAAAAAGGTAAAGTGCTAGTTTTCATCACATCCTACAAGGGTACATACTATCAAAATGATTTATGGCTGTTGTCTTGGAACTTGATCACCTGGATAAGATATTGTTTGTCAGGTTTCTCCACCATAGTTACTCTCTTCCCTCTTTCCATATTGTATTTTTTTGGAAGGTCACTATGCGTAGCTTACCCTGAAGGAGTGGGGATTTTTGCTCTCTTTCCTTGACAGCAAAGAATCCGGATAAATTATCAGTTTTATCCTGATTGTCTTTTGGGTGGAATCTCCCCACTTCCCCATCCTTTGGGAAGCTAAGGAGGAGGCTCTGAGGCAGGCTAGACCCACACAGCGGCTGGCAGGATCTAGTGCCAGAAGATTCACACCCTGCATAGCACCATTTGGTCTGGAGAAATGTGTCCTAGAAGTAGGAGATTCAAAGTGTTTCGTTCAGGAGAGATCAGAATTAATTAGTGAGTCTACTGGGCTCATTCCCGTTCACAGTTAATTATGCCAAAAGTTGGCGATCACTCGTGGCAACAAGGAGATAGGGAGGCCTGGGTGACCAAGCAAAGCTCAGAGTGGGAGAACACCTCCCCAGCCCTCAAAATCAAACTGCCCGGTGAATGAGCAGGCAAGCCCATGGACATAAGAACTGCGAATGGCCTATACACATATGAAATGAAAATAAAAATAAACAGTCATTTTTACCTACCAAAATGGCAAAGGTCAAAAAATATATAATACTGTATAGTGCTGGTATGGGCGTAAGAAAATAGACACTCTTTTTTTGTCTTTCCTTTTATTTTATCATATTATGAGGGTACAAATATTGTTAGTGTTACATATATTGCTCCTGCCATTCCTCCCCCCACCCCCAGCCTTACCAAAACATCAAGCGTGTCCTACCCCCAGGTGGTGTGCATTCCACCTATTTTGTAAGTATATATCCTTCCCCTCCACCCCCCTCCCTGCCCACCACATGATAAAAGTTTTTCTTTTTTCCCTTTGGGTTACATTGTATATCTTTGCCTTTCCCTAGGAAGGGTTAGAGGTATTCCCTCCCCTCCACCACAATGCTCGCCACAACCCTAAGATGTGTATCTCCCCCTCCCCTAAACCCTGGTGAGCACTACCACCATTCGAGCACCATAGTTTTAATCAGTCAGTACCAAGTTGATGGCAAGTAGACATGGAGCCCATTTTCTTGATCTTGTGTCACCTCACTTTGGATAACGGGCTTAAGCTTAATCCAGGATAGCATAAACATCTTATATGTTGCTGGTGAGAGGGTAATTTATATTATGGAAGAAAAGCTGGAAAGTATTCAAACTCTTTGAATTAGAAATTCAACTTTTATGAATTTATCGTGGACTATCATGAATATGGGCAGAGATAAAGCTATAAGAATATTCATTATTCTATTATTTATAATATTGACAAATCAGAATTAACCTGAATGTTTAGTGACAAGTGATTGGTTAAATGCATTTTGTCCATGTGATAGAGTGTTAAGAAACTGCTAAAACAATCCTGTAGAAAGAGAGTTTTCCAAACCGTTTGGTGGAGGTGTACATGGTCAGTCTTACCCATATTCCTACCTTACCACTTTGTCGTATACTAGACAGTGGTCCCCAACCTTTTTGGAACCAAGGGTCATTTTCATGGAGGACAATTTTTCTATGGACCAGGGAAGGCAAGGGGGTGGTTTGGGGATGATTCAGGTGTATTACATTTATTGTGCACTTGATTGCTATCATTTTTACATTGTAATATTTAATGAAACAATTATACAACTCACCATATGTTGGGCACCCTTATGCTAGCAGCAGGTTTTTGACTGCCAGCACCTGATTTCTTTGCCTGGAGGCTTTCTCTAACCGTTGAACATTTCTTTGTCTTCTCTGATGAAATAACATCCCTTTTGCCAATATGTCTCAACACATGACTGACAGGAGTTGGTCTATAATGGTGGTTCGCAGTGGAAGGTAAAAGTTTGTCAGTGTCTGGAGATGTTTTTGGCTGTCAAGACTTGGGAGGGGAGGGGGTTGCTACCGACATCTAGTGGGTAGGGGCCAGGGATGCTGCTAAACATCCATAATGCACGGGATAGCTGGCCTTGCAACAAAGAATTACTCAGCCCCAAACGTCGATAGTGCTGAGGTTGAGAAACCCTTGTTTACAAATATCCCAGTTCGCTTCCCTTCAAGCAGGATAACTCTGAGGTATGTGTTTTACCCCAGTCCCAGTGGGATTAATCTGTAGTTGCTCACAGTGGTAGCTGGCTTGATAATACACCTTCCCTCCCTCCCTCACCTGCTGCGGTTTCTTGTACCTCTCAGATAAACTACTTGATCTTACATCTTTGTCTCAGGATCTATTTTAGAACTCAAACTTAGCCAGTGGAACCACATACTTGTCAGAGGATTTTGATGAATATCTTTCTTGATCAGCAAAGTGTAGGAACTGCTACATGCTCTAGCACCTTTTTTCTTTCTTTCTTTTTTTTTGAAATTCACAATACACATTTGTATGCTCCTAGGAGTCCCACAGCAGAACAGAGAAACATTTCTCCTTTCTGTGTATTTCTTTTTTCTTTTCTTTCGTTTTGCCCTCTCTCTCTTCTTCCTCTGCCTTCTCCTTTCTCTCTCTCTCCCTTAAAACCTTAGGGGGATAATATATCAAC
Source organism: Mirza zaza (assembly GCA_008750895.1). Classification (NCBI taxonomy): domain Eukaryota; kingdom Metazoa; phylum Chordata; class Mammalia; order Primates; family Cheirogaleidae; genus Mirza; species Mirza zaza. Next base: position 39,970 of record VSMD01038869.1, on the reverse strand, counting down.
AATTTAGCTATTGAGACCTCATGGGACTATTAATTCACCTGAATATACCTTAGAAATTGCTGCTATAAATGAGTAATTAATAACATGGAAAGTTGTTCCTACCCCTTTCTACATTCTTGTCTAGTTCTCTCATTGAGACATCTTGATCTTGGTGTCTGCCCCCTAGCAGAGCCCTGCTCAGAGCCGGACTGACCTCTGGTTGATGAATGAATGAATGAATGAGTGAAGGAGTGATGGGCCCCAGTCCTCTGCTCTCCTCCCTTACCTTGGCTCTCTCCCTTCCACATCCCAGCTCTTCTCTGACCCCAGGGCACCTTTACTACTGGCTTCTAGACCTCCAGTTCATCTGGAGGAGAGAAATGCACGGAGACCTCCCTGCTGACCTGTAACAGATTACATTTACTGAACACCTACTACACGCCAGCCCTGTGCTGAGGGCACAATACACATCACCTCGTTTACTTTTCATACCAATCCTATGAGGCAGGCACTATTGTTATCCCAGTCTGGGAGGATGTGAGGCCCAGAGAGGAGAGGGAACCTGCCCAAGGTCCTCGGGCATCAGTTGTCAGTTCAGTTCACACATCATCCTGGCTGACCATGTAGTCCTTATCCTTAATGACTATTCTGGACTGACAAGGGGTTGGAAATAGGGTTAAAGGTCTTGGAGAGTGGGATGCAGCATGCTCAGTGAAATGGGGGGCAGCATAGCAAAGTGATTAGGCTTCCAGACCGGGCGAGGCTGCCTGGGCATGAATCCCAACTCTGCTTGGAGCTGTGTGGCCTTGCACACGTTATCTACCCTGTCTGTATATTTTCCCATCTATAAAATGGAGATGGCAATGTCTCTGCCTCCTAAGGTTGTTGTGAGGATAAGATGAGATAATATCTATAGATGTGCTTATTAAGCACTATATAAGCAATGCTTAGTAAGCACTATGTAAGTGTTAAATAAAAAATTTATGCACCTGTGTGCCAGGCATTGTTACCAATATTATTTCACTGAAGTAAGGAGAATATAAAATTTGCAAGTGTGGACTCTGATATCAAACAGCTTTGGTTTGAAGTTCAGCTCTCATAAACTTACCAACTGGGTGACCTTAGGCAAGTTACTGAACCTCTTTGACCTCAGTTTTCTCATCTTTAAAGTGGGGATAATAGGTTCTTCACCTCTCAGGGTTGTAGTAAGGATCAACTGTGTTAATATGCACAGTCAAGTGCTATGTTAGTTATAAACTGCCATTCATATTTAACCGATGACAATCATATGAGATTGGTATTATCATTACCCCCATTTTGCAGAACAGGAAACTGAGGCTCAAAGGAGTGATGTCACTAGCCCAGGTCTACGTGGCTGGGCGGTGGGAGCATGGGCACTGGAATCTCAACCTGTCTGAGCCCTGTAACTCCACTTTTGAGGGGCCTGGCACTTTTTTATTGGGAAGCCACCAGTCCCTCCTTACATGGTGTATCAGAACTCAGAGGATTATCGCTGGCTGGGGCTAGAGGATTCCTCTGTAGCCAAGAGGCTGTGGTAAGTAAACAAAGCAAAAAATAGTCATTGCAGTGCAGTTGCTACCTTGCTTAAAGTAAACATCTCAATTAATACAGGAGACCTGTTTGGTTCCACAGCCGCAGATGAATTCATCTTTTGGATCAATTAAATTGTTGACAATCTGCACAGGAGGCTAAACACAAATCAACAGCCAAGGTGCCTTTTGGTGCAGGTGTAAGTGTGGTGTTTGCTCCGACAGGGCAGTGTGAGTGGGAGAATTGACTAGAGTCAGCTTAAAATATTTTGATGCAGCCCTTGGTAAGAAATACATATCATAGACAGTGCATCTCACACACACATATACAGGCACACCTACAACTGTTGCACTGGGTTATTTTCCATTCCATTAAAAATGCTGGTTTCAACCCACCAAATTAATATTATGGCATGGATAGGAATAGGTTGCAGCCTGCAGTTTGAAAGACCTTATAGGAGACTATGGTTGCCCAAGCCTATGTTGAGACACTCAGATATACAGGGAAGATGCTCTTGATGTGTTGCCATGAGGTTAAGGACAAGTCTGTCCACTGGATTGAGAGAGAGCCTAGCACCAGATGTTTGTAAAGTCCCACTGCCCCTTACAGATCCCTGCCTTCCTGCCTGACCACCTCTCCCACCATTCCCCGTCACTAACTTCACCCAGTTACATTGAGCTCTTTGCTCTTCCTGTAACACACCTAACACATCCACACCTCAAAGCCTTTGCACCCAGCTACTCCCAGTGCTCTGTACCTTCTACCTCCCAGGTCTCGCTTCAGTTTTCTCTCTGCAAAGATACCAGCTGATCCACAAAACTTTCCTGTGCTCCCCCTACAAAATGACAGTCCCTCCTCATCTTTATATGTTCACCTTGCTTTATTCTTCTTCTCAACACATACTGCTATGTAATACATACTTATTTATTGTCTATCTCCACTCAAAAGTAAGTAGCATAAAGACAAAAAATGCATCTCATTCCGTGATGTATTTCAGAGTCTAGAGAGGTGCCTGGTGCATAGTAAATAAGTAAAGTAAGATTTTGTCAGATGGTACAGTGCCTGCCACATAATAAAAACTTTGTAAATGTCGGTGGTTATTTTATAGGTTCAATTTTTTTGGGGGGGTTACATCTCTTAGAAGGTCTTTTTGAAAAAATTAGCTCTATTGAGAAATAATTCACGTATCATACAGTTCATCCAATTAAAGTACGTAATTCAGTGGTTTTTAGTGCATTCGGAGATTTGTGCAGCCATCACCCCAGTCAATTTTAGAATGTGATTATAACCTCAAAAAGAAATCCTGTACTTTTTAAAAAATTGTTTTATGTTGACAGTTAAAAATTATACTTATCATATATGACATGCTTTGAAATATGTATACATTATGGAATGGCAAAATTGAGTTAATTAACACATGTGTTACCTGACATTGTTTTGTGGTGAGGATACTTAAAATCTAGTCTCTTAGCAATTTTCAAGAATATAATACATTGTTATTAACTATAATCATCATGTTGTACAATAGGTTTCTTGAACTTATTCTTCCTATGTTACTGAAATTTTGTACCCTATGATCAACATCTCCCCAAAACCAGCCCACACCCCAGTCTGTGGTAACTACCATTCTGTCTACTTCTGTGAGTTCAACTTTTTTAGATTCCACATATACATGACATCATGTATTCGTATGCATAATTTCCTCCGGATTTCTTCTATGTTGTCTCAAATGAGAGGATTGTCTTCTTTTTAAAGACTGAATGGCATTCCATTGTGTATATGTACCACATTTTCTTTATCCATTTATCCATCCCTGGGCACTTAGGTTGATTCCGTATCTTGGTCATTGTGAATAAAGCTGTAGTGAACATGGAAATGTAGATACATATTCGATATGATTTCATTTCTCTTGGAAATAGACCCAGTAGTGGGATTACTGGATCATATGGTAGTTCTATTTTTAATGTTTTGAGGAATCTCCGTGCTGTTTTCCATAATGGCTGTACTAATTTACATTCCCACCAACAATGTACAAGTGTTCCGCTTTCTTCCCATCCTCTCCAACTCTTACTATCTTTCCTCTTTTTGATAATAGTCATTGTAACAAGTGTGAGGTGATATCTCATTGTGGTTTTAATCTAAATTTCTCTGATAATTAGTGATTTTGAGCATTTTTATATACCTGTTAGCCATTTGTATGTTGTCTTTTGAGAAATGTCTATTCAGATCCTTTGTACCTTTTAAAATCAGATTATATGTTTTCTTACTAGTGAGTTGCTTATATATTTTGGATATTAACCTCTTACCAAATATGGAATTTGCAAATATTTTCTCTCATTCTGTAGGTTATCTCTTCATTCTGCTTATTGTTTCTTGGTTGTGCAGAAGCATTTTAGTTTAATGTAGTTCCATTTATCTATGTTTTGCTTTTGTTGCCTGTGCTTTTGGGTTTATCTCCAAAAAATTATGGCCCAGAATAATGTCATGGAACTTTTCCCCTATGTTTTCTTCTAGTTTTACAGCAAGACCTCATATTCTTTAGCTATCACCTCCCCCAACCCCCCATCTCCCCAGCCATAAGCAACTACAAATCTTCTTTTTGTCCTTACAGATTTGCCTTTTCTGGTCATTTAAAATGGAATCATAAAATATGTGGTCTTTTGTGACTGGCTCCTTTCACTTAGCATAATGTTTTCACGCCATGTTGTAGCATGTATTAGAACTTCATTTCCTTTTATGATCAAATAATATTCCATTATATGGATATACTATGTTTATCCATCCATCAGTTGATGGACTTTTGTTTCCCCTTTTTGGCTATTGTGAATAATGTTTCTATAAAGATTCTTGTACAAGTTTTTGTGTGGACATACATTTTCATTTTTCCTGGTTAGATATGCAGGGTAGAATTGTTGGTTCGTATGGTACCTCTATGTTTAACCGTTTGAAGAGTTACCAGACTGTTTTCCAAAGTGGCTGCACCATTTTACATTCCCATCAGCAGTGTTTGAGGGATCCAATGTCTTCACATCTTTGTCAACATTGTTATATCCAACTTTTTATTTCCAGCCAGTCCTAGTAGGTGTAAAGTTGTTTCTCATTGTGGTTTTGTTTTGTATTTCCCTGATGAATAATGATGTTGAGCATATTTTTATGTTCTTATTGGCCACTGGTATATCTTTTTTTTAAAGAAAAATGCCCATTTAGATCCTTTTAGAGTTTAGATTTTATCAAATGCTTTTTAGAGTTTTAGATTTTATCAAATGCTTTTCCTGCATCTATTGAGATTATCATGTAGTTTTTGTCTTTCATTATTTTGATATGGTGTGTTACATTAATTGCTTTTCAGAAATTAACTCAACCTTGACCTGGCACTCTTGGGATAAATAAAATCCCACTTAGTCATAGTGTATAAATTTTCTTATGTTTTGCTAGATTTGATTTGGTAGCATTTTGTTGAGAATTTTGCATCCATATTTATAACGGTTATTGGTTTATAGCTTTGTTTTCTTTGTCTGGTTTTGGTATCATAAAATGAGTTGGAAAGTATTCACTCCTATATGCTTTAAATGTTTGATAGAATTGGCCCAAGAAGGCATTTGGACTTCGGATTTTCTTTGAGGGTAGTTTTTGAGCATGAGTTCAATATCATTACTTGTTATAGGTCTAGTCAGATTGTTTTTTTCGTCCTGAGTCTATTTAGGTAGTTTGTGTCTTTACAGACATTTATCTGTTTCATCTCAGTTATCTAATTTAATGGCATATGATTGCTCATGGTATTTGCTTTATAATTTTTATTTTTGTAAGTTCACTAATAATATCCCATCTTTCATTTCTGATTCCAGGAATTTGAGGCCCCTCTCTGCTTTTCTTTTTTCAAATTAGCTGAAAGTTTGTCAATTTTGTTGATCTTTACAAAGAACCAGCTTTTGTTTACATTGATTTTTGTCTATTGTTTTCCTATGCTCTATTTCATTACTTTTCACTTTAATCTTTATTGAATAGATTTTAATCCATTTACACTTATAATGTTATTTATCTAGTTGCATTTATGTCTGCCATTTTACTTTTTGTTTTCTATGTGTCCCATGTCTTTTGTTTCTCTCTTCCCCTTTTACCGCTTTCTTTTGTACTAATTGAATATTTTCTAATGTAGCATTTTCATTTCTTTAATATTTTTTTACTATGTCTTTTGAGTTATTTTCTTAGTGGTTGTTCTAAGAGTTGCCATATATATCTTATCAGAATCAGCTTCAGATTGGCAATAATAATTCCAGTGTAATGTAGAAACATTACTCCTGTAAAGGTCTATTCCCTTTCCCTCTTTTGTGGCATTATTGTTAAACATATTTTATTTACTCATGTTACAAACCCAGTAATACATTGAATATTACTTTATATAACTTTATATCTTTGGAAGAAATTGAGATTAAAAAGGAAAAAAAAATACACACTTATAGCTTTTGCTATATTAGCCTTACTTATCATTCTGGTTTTCTTTCTTTATTCCCATGGATTCAAGTAACCTCCTGGAGTCTTTCTCTTAGTCCAATACAGCTTTGCTCACACCCACTTTCTTTGTCTTATTATTAGCAAAGATATTACTTTTTATATGTTAAAATGGGCCCAATAATACATTCTATACATATAGAATTATTTATTCAATTCTATTGGTGTATACAATCAATTTTTAAATTAAGAGAAGAAAAGGGAGGAAATAAGCATTTATTATTACATAATTACCTTTATTCTTTTTTAAAAATGTGGATTCAAATTACTATCTGGGGTCAATTGCTTTCAGCCTAAAGATTTTCCTTTAGTATTTCTTGTAAGGCTTGTCTACTGGCACCATATTCTCTGTTTTTGTTCATCTGGGCATGTCTTTATTTCATCTTCTTTTTTGAAAGGTGGCTTTGCTGAATATAAAACTTTTTGACAGCTTAATTTTTTTTCTTTGAGCACTTTGAATACAGTATCCCACTACCTCCTGGCCTCCAGTGATTCTTAGGAGAAGTCAACTGTTAATCTTATTGAGGTTCCCTCTAAGTGATGAGTTGTTTTTCTCTTGCTGCTTTCAAGATCTCCTCCTGGGCTTTGGCTTTCAGTATTTTTATGATGATGATGTGTGTGAATCACTTTGAATTTATCCTACTTGAGTCTGTTGAGCTTTTTTGATGTGTAGATTAATGTTTTTCAATAAATGTGGGAAGTTGCAGCCATTATTTCTTAGAATGTTTTTTTATTTCTGCTCTTTTCTCTCTCCCCTTCTAGGATTCCCATTATGTTTCTGTTGGTGTACTCAATGGTGTCCCACATTTCTCTGAGGTCCTGTTTATTTTTCTTCATTTTTTCCCTGTTTTTCAAATTATGTAATCTCTATCAAAATTCATTTTGCTAATTCTTTCTTCTGCGGTGGAAATCTGTTGAACCCCCCTAGTGTCATTTCAGTCATTGTACTTTTCAACTCCACAATTTCCATTTAGTTCTGTTTCATAACGTTTATCTCTTTATTGATATTCCTTATTTGATGTGACATTGTCATCATACCTGCTTGTAGTTCTTTGTCATGGTTTCTTTGATTCTTTGAACATATTTATAACAATTACTTTGAAGTGTTTACCAGTTAAATCTAATATCTGGTCACGTTTACAGGTAGTTTCTGTTGCCTTTTCTCCCCCTGGTGTATGGGCCATTCTTTCCTGTTACTTTGCATGTCATATGCTTTTTTGTGTGGTTGTTGAAAACTGGACATTTTAAATAGTATATGCAGTAACTTTGGATGCTGCTCCCTTCCCCAAAACTTGTCGTTATTTGCTTGTTTACTTATTTAGTGACTGGCTGGATTATTTTAATGAGGTTTTAATTAATGAAGTTATCATTGCAGTGTGAAGCCATTGATGCTGTTCTGCAAGGGGACACAGCCTGGGGCATGTCCACAGTCACTCTAGGATGTCAGTGGTTTTGGCAGGTTTCTTTCCCTGACTGTGCCAAATGTTGAGTTCTATTAATTGTTCCTTTATTTTCAACAATGCCTTAGGGGCATAAATTGCCCCCAAAACTGATTCAGTCAAATTTGGGGTCTTTTTAAGGGACACATTCCTAAGGTCAGTGTTTGAGATTCGTAGTGATGAAATTCTCCCGGTTGTCTTTTACCCCTTTTCTCTCTGGCAAGCTAGCTAGCCTACAGTTTAGCCTATACTTACAATGAATCTATCAATTTCTCCCGAATTGCCCTTCACCGCCACCTGCACTCCTGATTGAGGCACCTTTAGACTTTTATGCCCCCCACACTCTGTTCCAAATAAAATTGGTTTATTTGGGAAGGGATGAGGGGTCCCATTTTCGATGGCTTGCTTCTCCTGGGAAACACCTCTGAGCCACAACTGTGGCACTGGAGGTAGATGAACGGCAGCGTCTCCTTTGATTGACACCCCCATTTTAGGAGCTGAGTGCTCTGGAGGGGTGGGCAGCAGCCTCAGGTGCCTCAGCTTGCCTCTCCCTATCCCTAAACCAGAGCAGGGGTCTTTTCAGCAGTGCCGTACTCAAGGCCTCTGTCTCATCAGTGGGGCTGGGCTGAAGAAGAACATCCTCACCTTCTAGCCACACTCACTCAGAACTTTGCCTGAGTACCAGGTTCCTGTGGGCAGGATGAGAAACGCTGCTGTTCTGCTCTTTCTGGGAAGATAGACCTCTGATTAGGAGCTGGAGAGAGAAAGAGGGAAATGTATGTTCTTGACTGTACTAGCCTTGAGTAAATTTTCTACCTTGTTTCAGCTGTGAGAGAGAAGAAAGGGCCTGAGGTCTAGGTTCAAATACCAAAGTCAAATACTTCTCTCAGCAAATTACAGTAGAATTTCTTAAACAAATGTTTCTTCCTTGGTGTATGTCCATGGGACCATTTCTATGGATTTTAACTTGTTGTGTGAGTGTTTTTTATAAATAATTTTCACCAGTTGTTCAAAGAAACAGGTTCATGGAGCTTCTCACACTGTCATGCTGGAATTGGAACACTCTAGGTTCGATTTAAACCTTGCTTCATTCCGTCTAAAGTCCCTTCTTGCCCCTAGTGAGTTAGTAAACACTCATCATTTTTCAAGACTCAGTTCAATGTTTTCTTTTCTCTCTCACTCTCTTCCTCCATATAGAGTCTAATCACACTTATTGCTGTGTTGCTATCACCCCCCTCATACTGTATTGCAGGAGCTTGCTTTGTCTGTGACTTCCCCACTGGACTCTTTAATCCTCGAGGATGCATACTTTTCATCTCTGCACACCAATTCCTAGCATGGAGCTTGGCATGTATTAGGTGCTCAACTAATGAATATCAGACAAATTCCATATACTCTTTGTGTGGGCCACTATCTTTCTGTTTCTCTTGTGTGTCTGCGCGTCTGTGTGTGTGCGCGCGCGTGCATACAATCCATGAGGACAGAGTCACTGACAATAGTAACTGTAACTTCTCCGTGGCAGGTACTGTTCTAAGTACTTTTAATATATGTGAATTCATAATGTGATCCTCACAGCAACCCTATTATGCATCATTTCATAAGCTTAATCCCATTAGTCCTCATTTACAATGAGAAAACTAAGACACACAGATTTTTAAGTCATTTGGCCAAAGTCACATAGCTAGTCAGCTGTAGGGCCAGCATTTGAGCACAGGCAGCCTGACTTCATAACTGCTCTGATAAATTATATACTAGGCGTATAGAAGGCGCTCAATAAATTGCAATTGACTAGATGTATGCGTCACCAAACCCAAACTCCAAATAAGGAAAGGAATGACTGATTTTATATCTGGTTCTCTTTCTTATGAACTACTCTACCTCTGATCACTGTCCTCCTCCTTAAATGATGAGATCTGAGACAAAAACTTACAGTGTCGCCTGCTAGCTACCCAGCTGGTCCCTTCTCCTCTGATAAGACCAGACACCAGGTACCTAGACCTTGGCACACTCAGCCTTGTCTGGCCACCAGTCAACCCAAAGTGTAGCTTCTTCCATGATCAATCATCACCCTATTCTTTTCCTGGCATTTGCACCCCTTTACTTAATAAAGATACTTTCAATTTTGTTGGTCTGCCATCTTTGTGGAGAGCACTTACTGCCATAGCTTTGTATTCATTTTCTCTTGACACATTTGTATACATATCTAGTCTTCTCACAGGTAGACACCAGTAGTGTCTCACTTCCTTTAATGAGGATGGTGGGTCCTTTTCCCTTAGGAACTGCTGTTACGTTGGTGAGCTGGTTGTGTTCTAAAGCCCCGCCTGTTTTCTGAGCAAGACACAGATGTTACTGTCAATTCTCAGCTACCTGGTGGAGGATCTTTCCATGGATAGTGACTGAAATAGGTATCCAAATGACATCCCGGTATTTTGGTATTTATTTTACATGGTACTGAGGTGCTGGTGTTTTATTTTTAAAATGGGACAGTTGTCATCTTTATTATTTTCACTGAAGAATAACATAATTAGAGTGTGTAAGTCTTAAACATATAAACATTTCCCAAATGAAGATATAGAACATTTGCAACATCCTAAGAGGTCCTTTTATGCCTCTTGCCAGCCTACACTCCATCCCCAGAGGTGGCCAATTTTTCTGACTTCTGTCACTATAGATGCATTTTCCTGTTTTTGGACTTTATATAAAATGGGATCACACTGTATGTATTCTGTTATGTCTAGCATTTCTTGCTGATCATCCTGTTAGAGTCATTCATGTTGTTGCCTGAAGCAGCAGTTCATCCCTTTTTATTGCTGTATAGTTTTCCATTGTATGAATATACCACAGTTTACTTATCCGTTCTTCTATTGATAGACACCTGGGTTGTTTCCAAATGTCTATTATAAATGAAACATGTACAAATCTTTGAACATTTAAAAAATTTCCCTTGGATACATTCCTAGGGATGAGTTTCTTTGGGTTACAGGGTAGACATATGTTTACTTTTACCAGATGCCTTCCAGATCTTTTCTCAAACTGGTTGTGTACTTTATATCCCCATTTGAAATGTTTGAGACTTCTGATTGCTCCACTTTCTAGCCAACATTTGACCTTATCAGGTTTTTAATATCCCATTTTGATGGACTTACAGTGTTTTCTCATTGTGATTTTAATTTGCATTTCTCTAATGACTAATGACATTGGATACATTTTCCTGTGCTGATTGGCCATTTATATATATTTTTGTGTGTGTGGAGTGTGTATCCAAGATTTTCAACTATTTTTAATGAGTTATTTTTCATTTTATTATTGAGTTACAGGACTTCCTTTTATATGCTGGATACAAGCACTTTTTCAGACACAGGTATTGTGACTATTTTCTCCCAATTGGCTTCTGTATTGATGTCTTAATGGTGTCTTTGGAATGGCAGAAGCTTTAAATTTTTATGACATCCAACTTACGAATTAAAATTATAATTAGTGCTGTGGGACTACATTTTTGTTATGTAAACCACCCGGTGTGTGGTACTTTGTTATAGCAGCCCTAGCAAAGTGATACGTAGGTCTTTGCTTTTTCATGAAATTTAAAAACCAGCTTGTCAATTTCTTCTGTCTGAGATTTTGATTTTGATTGCATTCAATTCGGGGAGAATGGGCATCTTAAGGATATTGAGTCTACTTTTGAGTCTTCTTTTTCGTGAACATAGTTTATTATTCCATTTACTCAGATCTTCCTCAATTTCAGCATTCTTTTTTAGTTTGAGTATTACAGGTCTTGCACACTTTTTATTAAATTTATTGCTAGTTATTATATTCTTGCTAATGCTTTTGTAAATTCTATTGGTTTTCTAATTCTGTGTTGCAATTGTTTGTTGCTAATAGAAATACAATTTGTTTTTATTACATATTGATGTGGATTCTGTGACCTTGCTAAATTCACTTATTTTAGTAAAATTTTCTTTTGGTTTAATTCATTGTGATTTTCTACATACACAACCACGTTGTCTGTCATGGCTGTTTAAAATGATTTGTTTAAAATAACTTGGGTATAGTAGTGACTCTGTGACCCTGGTCAGGTATCTCATCTCTAAATGTTGGGGGATTTCACCTATACAGGGAAATTATCACATAGACTGGTCTTTGAGATGCCTTTCAGATGTAAGAGACCTGGCTTGTTCTGTGACCCTGGGAAAAATGCTACATCTCTCTGAGCCTCACCTTGCTCATTTGCAAAGTGGGCATAATGATAGTCAAATCTCCATATCATTAAGTAGTTAGTGAAGAATCTTATGCTTCCACCAATAAAGATGGGTTGGGCTAGGAGAGTTTTGGAAAGGCCAGCCCAAGCACCTAGTGACACCATCCTCAAGAGTGCTCTGAGATGTGTGTGTGTGTGTGTGGCCCCTCTAAAGCCACCAGCTTAGAACAATGGTTCTTACACTGAAGTGTGCCTTGGAATCCCCAGGGGAGTTTGTATAAATCCAATTGCATGATCCCCGTGCCTGTAGGTCTGATTCATGGATTTGGAAGGGCCCAAGATCCTTAATTTTTAAGAAACAGCCTCAAGTCATTCTGATTCTGTTCTCTCACTGACCAAAACCTTGCTTTAGGCAAGGATGCACATGGGGAGTCTTCAAAACTTAAGATGCCCAGACCACATGGGAACCACCAAATCAGAATCTCTGTGAGACCCACTCCAGATGCAGCTGACCCCCAGATCTGCCTGGTTTACCTGCTTGTCCACTGCCTCCACTCCTCATGTCCTTTTCCCTCTGTCTGTCATTCTGTATATCTCTTGTTTTGTGTCTCTGTGTTTCCTTCTGTTTTTGTGTTTGTCCTTCGTCTGTGTCTCTCTTGTGCACATGTCTCTCTCACCTCTGTATATTTGTGTCATCTCTCTGGGTGGGTGCCTCTGAATCTCTGTCTCTCTTCTATCTCTCCTTTTTCTCATGTCTGTTCCTGTGTGTATCCCTGTGAGCCTGCCCTGGCTCTCTTGGTCTGGCTCTAGGTCTCCCAAATTTCTCTTGTTCTGCCCACCCTGCCTTCCCGCCATGCACCTCTCTGTGCATCTGAGCCTGTGTGCGTGTGCGCATGTGTACGTTATTTTCTATCTTCAGTCTCTTTCTCTTCTGTAAACCCTTACTCGCTAATTTCCCAGCTCTGCAGTTTTTCTGTGACATACAAGAAGACTCCCCCGTGGAGAGGCCTGAAATACCAGGCCAGGCCCACAGACCTCTCTAGAACTCAGAATGTTCAGCTCTAATCGGGAGCCCCATCGGAGTCTGCCCCCCCCTCCTGCAGGGCTTATCTGGGGCCCTCAGCCTCCTGTGCTGCCGGAGATAACGTGCCCTTTGCAGCAGAGCTAACGTGGGCATGACCCTCAACAGGCCAGATAAGCAGCCCGGGCTCCCGGGATCCTCACCCTCAGGGCTGAGCACTGACCTTTCTATCATTGACCTCTAAGTGTCCCAGAGCGCACTCGGGGACTTTATGACCCATTCAGACAGCCCTTTGGAAGATCAGATTAACTTCTTTCTTTGATCTAATATTGTTAATTCATCATTAATTAAATAATTTGATGCACTCAATATTTATTGGATGCACTATGAACCAGATCCTGTGCTGACACTACAGCAGTCGTGATGAAAAATGCATGCGATATTATAAATCTCAGCACTCGTGAGACTTCTGCCACACCATGCATTGAGCACCTACTGTGTTCCAAGAACTTAATTTATATAAGGAACTTGATATCAGAATTCTTTTTGGGGAGGGAATTGCCCCTTGAGAGGAAAACACTTTAATTATCTGCTTGTAATCATTATAGCTGTTAATTATAGCTATTAATACACTGGACGTTTAACCTCCTATATTTAGGGGTAGTATTTAAAATGTTTGACAAATGGTACTCTACTGCCATCGAATAAAGAGTACATTTGCCCGACTTCTCAATTCTATTGCAATTAGTTGTGTAAGCATCAAATCTTCTGTCATTCATTCATTTGTTTATTCATTCATGTAATCATTCATTTATTCTTTCTTCCAAGGATATCATTAAGGGACCACTGGGTATCAGCACTGTGTTAAGAACCAGAGATACAGTTAACATCGTAAGGAACTCAGAGGAGGAGGATAGAGAAAAACATTGATTGAGTTCATGGGATGTGACAAAGGAAAAGTTCACGAGTATATACTTGAGAGTAGTCTAACTTAGAAGAATCACAGAAGGCTTCCTGGGGGAAGAGACATCAGTGCTGAGAACTAAAGGATGAATAGGGATTAGTTAGATGAGGTTTCTTTCTTACCAATTTTGTATACTCTACAGGATAGAGCATCGTACACTGAACATAGGGGGGCTTCACTAAATCAGTAGATAAATAAGACATACTGACTTCAAAAGCAATTCTCTGAATGGGTGGTAATTGACCAGGGAAGCCATATTGAAGATGTATTATCATTTTCCAGAAATAGTGCTGTGCGCATGTCCTTTGTCAATGTGTGTATCCAGCACCTGGCCAAGAATCACATGCAGTTTTCTCCACTCAGAATTCATGGTGATGTCAGAGCTTTCTGCAAACTCTTTCCCTACTCCCCCAGGCCATGAAGACAAATTAGATCCCAGGAAAGCAGGCCTAGAAGGCAGAAGTTGGTGAGAGAGAACATTTAGGTCCTGAGTTCTCAAACTCACGCCTGTAGGGACCATGCTGGTCTGTGTTCTAGAACTTCTGTTTTTTTATGAGAAACCCTAAGTTTGAATTTTCATTTAAAACTTTCTGATTTTTATGTTGGAATCAAATTTAAATTGCTTTTTTTTAAAAAAAGCTTATTATATACGGCAAACCAAATACCCATGGGCTGTATTTGGCTGTTATTCTGATTTAGAAGTTATTTCCTAGGAATGAGAAAGTAATGAGAGAGATTTATATTTACTGTGCAGCCACATTGTTTTGAACATTGTACTACATGTTCTGGGGATCTTCATCATGAATATTCATTGCATGGATATCTGTTTCTTATTTAGTCTTTGCAACAACCTTATGGGGCAGTTATAATGTCTGTTGAGGAAGATCACCAAGTTAAGTCTGCACGAACTCAATATTAACCACAAGGAAGCTTAATATTCAAAGAGAATTGAAAGCGAACTAAGAAGAGGAGAATGGCTTTGAATTAGAGACCTGATATCATAAAATTCTCAGGTGGTAAGAGCCTTGAATAGCTAGATAATTGTCTAGAAACTGTCCTTTTGTTGGTTAGGTGTCTTCACTAATTAAATATTACTGCTCTTTCCTGCAACTTTCTTGCCTAGAGAGTTTTAACATCCTGGGATAGGAACCTGGCTCCCCAGTTATGTAAGATTTGTGTAACCCATAAAGTGATTCACTATTAATTAATGTCATATGGGAGGTATTTGAGATCCACTCAGCTAAGCAACATTGCTATACCTTCGGTTTCTGATCTCTCGATGCCCTGGAAATAGTTAAATCCTTTGATCTGATTGTCTATAGCAGTTGCATCTTAGACAAGACTGTCAGAAAATACTTCCCTTTACTACGGACTTTGTCATTTTTGCCACCGAAAGGAGCATCCCATAACACTGGAAGTAGTAAGGAAGATTTCACTAGATGAGCTCCAAGACCTCTCCAAGTGTTGAGTGTCACCAAGTGGGATTTAGCAATGTCGTGGATCTTCAAACCATCCCTGTGGAGCTGTTGTCTGTTCTAAGATCTGAACCCCATAAGCAATCAGATATAAGGGCTTAACTATCTCAGAGGCATTAGGCAGTCAGAAACGGACCTCCCTTGTTGCTTAGCAGCGTAGATCTCAAATTCTAGTGCGCATTAAACCATCACGTTGCTTTTTAGAATGCAGACTCCTGACCCTTGTCCCAGGAGATTCTAATTCACTGAGAGTATTTGTTATGATAAAAAGCTAAGCTGTTATAATTAGAGGCCCAATGACAATGTGGCTTAGAGAACAAAGAAATTCTCCCCTATGCGTAGCAATCCAAAGTGAGTGAGTGTTACTGGCGGAAGCTGTTTCATGTGATGTGGCAGATTAAGGAGGGACACATATTATTTGACACTCTTCTCACTGAGAAATGAGGTTGGTGTCCCCTTCCCTTGACTCTGGGCAGGCTCTGTGACTGCTTTGACCAAGAGAATGTCGTGGAAATGATGATGTATCCGTTTCTGGGCTCAGGACTGAAGAGACTATATACAGGCTTCCATTCCTTTGCTCTTGGGATACTTACTCATAGAACTTGGTGGCCATGCTGTGAGGAAGCTCAACACCCTGGGAAGAGGCACGTGTGAAAGAAGAGGTAAAGTTCCTAGATGCCGGCCCAGGATGACCTTGGCTTGCTAACCTTGCGCATGAATCATCTTGGAAGTGGATCCTCTTGTTCCACTTGAGCTTCCTCACCTGGTGCCATCCATATCCATCTGCCCAAATTGTAAAGTCACAGGCCCAACAAATGACTCTTGTTTAAAGTGACCAAGATTTAGGGTGGTTTGTTGTAGAGCTGTAGATAACCATATCACACAGGCATTCAGAGACCCAGCTTTCTTCCCTCTTAAGGCCCCCCTCTGTTCTCTATAAACACCTTTTAGTCAAGGTTAGTTATTATCTGCTTAGTCAACGTTGGGTTGGGTCCTACCATATTCAGGTTCCAGGTGATGGGAGGGAACAGAGAAGGCATGCTTATTTCGTATCTAGCTTGGCTTAGAGGGGGCACCCAATACTTCCGCTCACATTTCATTTGCGAGAACTTATCACCTGGCTGCAGCTATAATAGCTGCAAAGAAGACAGGGAAATGTAACTCTGGTTGTGCAGCCATATTCCAGCCACTAAAAAGGAAAGGGAGAACAGATTCTGTTAGAAGTTTAGCAATCTTCATCATATTGAGTCTGGACTGGGGCACAGAGATCTGTATTTTCTCAAGTCCCGGAAGATTTTGATGTAGGTAGTCCAAGAATAGCTGTGAAAAGTATGAGTTTTGAAGTCAGTCGTATATGAGCTTAAATCTAAATTCTATTATTTACCAGCTGGGTGACATCTCTGATTTTCGGTTTCTTTGTGTATGTAAAAATGCAAAAAAAAAGTAATTCCTACCTCAGGGGGTAGTTGTGCAGATTTGATAATGGCCTACATGAAAAGTGCCAGCATAGAATTTGGTAGACAGCCAGATCTAAAAAGAGAGAGAAAAAAGAAAGATTTTACTTTTATCTGAATCCAGCGTTCCATTCTACCTTTTAAAACTACCACATTGATGTGCTAACTCACTATATTTTCAAATCTGTCTCTTTACCCTCACTCGTATCAACCCTAGCCTTAACCCCATTTTATAGATGAGAAAACTGAGGCTCAGAGAAGTTAAGTAGACCAGAAACACTCCATTTGTAAGCAGTGGTATCAAAGTTTGAGCCAAGATCTATTTCTGGTGGCGTTTGGTTGCAAATGTTGTATTAAAAAAATAAAGAGGAACAGTTGATGGTTTGGGGGCAAAGAAGTGACATAGAACTTTGTTCCCCAAAGATGAATCTGAGAGTGTTATCATGAATTGTGTGGAATGGGGAAAAAGTGGAGGCAGGAGGAGCAGTTTGGGAAAAGAGTGAGGAGGTCCTGAACATGGCTAATGGAATAAAGGCTGAATACACATCTGCCTTCCCACTGAAGTTACTTACCTATCGCGAGGCAAACCTGGAAGCAGCAGTGTCATTCTTCACTCAAGCCGGTCCCTGAAACGCTGACCAGCAACTCTTCTATTTATGTTGGAATTGGCTTAAAATGTTGATTTAGCATTGGTTCCAGAACCCAATCAGTAGTTTTCTTTGGTGTGCCTCTATTTACCCATTTGGAAAATGGGTGTTATAATGCCGACTGTGGCTATTTCTTAGAGGTTCATTAAGAAGATGCATGGAAATAAACTTTTAAGAGTCATAACCATCAACCCAAGGGTAAGGTTTTACTTGAGCAAAATGAGAGAGCAGAACGCCCTCATTTAAACTTCAACTTCGTGATTGATTCTTTGTATCTTAATTTGGCAAATTTAAAATTTCAAATATTAAAGGATGAGGTAGTGGAGAGAGACTGGGGGATAGATTTTTCTTGTGTTGTTGTTTCCATAGTGACTGACTCCCGGGCATCAACCACTGGCTGAAATACAGATAAATAAGAAAAAGATGGCAGAGTACTTTACATGGTGCCTGGCACATGGACAACAATCGCCACACATAGAGTCAGAGTCACTGCTGCTATAAAAGCAGCCTAGACATAGATGCCTCCCTCAAAGAGCATTGTGGGAAATTCCCTTACCTCTGAGATGCTTCAGGCTGAACATTTTGCGCTTTAAAATACTTCTAAAGCAGTGAAACTTTAAAAGATGGGACTTTGACAAGGATTTCGATTTGTGGGTTGCCCTTTTTCTCAGAGCCATCTGCCCCACGGGGCTTCACCTACCCCCAGTTCCTTTGCATCTTGTTTAAGGCATCTTTGCCCACCGCAAGCTGAGGATACTCTTATATTGTCTTCTAGAAACTTTGCCATGTTTTCTCACATTTAGACCTACCATCCACCTGGAATTGATTTTGCATATAATATGAGGTAGAAACCAAGATTCAGATTTTTCCATGCGGATGGCCACTTGACCTAGAGTGATTTATTGAGAAAGACGTTGTTTCTCCATCACTTTCAAGTGGTGCCTTTGTTATAAATCCAGTGTGGGTGTTTGTTTCTGAGCTCTCTATGCTGTTCCACTGATCTGTTTATCTTTCCTGCATCAAAGCATGCTCCGTTAATTACCCTGGCTTTATAGTAACTCCTGATACCCAGTTGTGAAAATCATCTGACTTTGTTCTTCCTTGTGATAGTCTTGGTTTTTTTGATTATCCGCATGTATTTCAGAACGACTTTGGAAATTTCCATGAGAACAAAAACTTGCTGAGATTTTGATAATGATTACAGATCAATTTGGAGAGGGACTGATGTCTTTATTATAATCTTTTTTTCCCCACAACATCCCTATGAGGTTCTTTTGTTATCCCCTCTGACAGATACGCTTCTTTGTAGCTACAGCACAGGAACGTGAACTAATCCAGTGGTCTGAAGAGGGTGGGTGTGGTCTGTTCTACCTGGAAGATATATTTTATCACTGACATTGTTTAGAATTACTGGATCATGGTGATAACATAAAACATACTGATTGTAGTCAGTTTTATTATATTGCTTCTAAATTCTCTACTGATCGTGCACTCTCTTACTTTGCACCTGGGGTAGACCATTCTCACTGCCTGTAACACGCTGCTGACCTAATCCCACCAATTCAATTCACCAGCAAAAAATATCAAAACATCAATTTGGAAGTGGGCAATGTGGGTAGGTAAGTACGAATGAAACGCAATTGGGTCGAGCATGGTGGCAGATGCACCCAGCTTTTCAGGGGGAGCAGTGGCAAAGGGGTTGTTACATAAATGAGCCCAAAATGTCCTCCAGACCCTAAATTGGCCTCTGTCGGTTGGCCCTTGGTTGTTTACTGTTTATTTTTATGTCTGCTATAATCTGAGACCTGCAAGTCAAGGAACCAAATTCAAATTTGTACACATCCAATTCTTTTAAAAATAGCCCAGATGAGCAGGATTTTAGTCATTTAGAGCCTCTGCTCAGAAACCCCATTGATAAGATAGGACATTGTAGTTGTAGCAGCTGCTGCCCTCTGGGGTGTCCTGCCTCAGAGAACCCCTGCTGTGCTTCATCATCCAGACTCACAATCCCTCTGTCTCCTAGGAGCCCCCTTGCCCTGCACCCCCTGAATGGTGGCCCCCCTGGGCAGTGAGCCTCTGGATGGTCTCATGCTGTGAGGACACCCCCCTCACCCCGCCACGTTCAAGTACTGCTCGGTGATGCTTACTGTGTGCTACTGCCACAGCGGTCTCATCCCTTTCGTCGATCAGCCCTGAAATCTGGGGAAACCTTTGCGGAAGTGGTGTTTAAAACAGTTAAACTGAGGTATCTGTAGCATCATCGTAGCGGTTGTCTTTGCTGAAGTGTTGTAGTTTGGATTTCATTCCTGGCAACACAGTAGCCCCCCCGTCGGGGACTACATTCCAAGACCCCCAGTCGATGCCTGAAACCACAGATAGTACTGACCCCTGTTGCCATCCACTGGAACATGTTTCTGTTTGTGCCTCCCACCCACAAACTGAATGCCTTTTCCATCTTAACTAAGCACTTACCACGCACCGTGGCCATAACTTTGGCAGTTTCAGATGCGACAAAGTAGCACGGATTTCTTTTTCCTTCTTCACAATTTCACGGACAGAAGATTCATTCTTACTGTGGATCTTGGCAACCTCAGCATGTGATTTTTTTTTTTTTTCTTTCCTCATTAGGTTGAGAACTTTCAACCTTCTCACTTAAAAGAAGCACTTTGATATATCCGAATTGCTAGCATCACTACCCTTGTGCTTTGGGGCCATTATTAAGGAAAATAAGGGTGACTGGCACACAGGCACTGCGGTACTGTGATAGTCGATCTTATAACCTACTTAGCTACCGAGTGACTAATGGGCAGGTAGCAAATCCTGTGTGGAGATACTGGACAAGGTGGGGATTGATGTGCAGTGGGGGACGGAATGGATTGGCCTGAGATGTCGCCATTCTACTCCATGCCTACCCTCTTTTTATACACTGTCATCTTTTTCTATTGCATGCGAACCCAGACTTCCTAAATATCAAATCTTGTCCAGTCGCCACATGCCAGACACCTGCTTGTCCGGAGCCAGGGATCAGACAAACACCAATTAGGGCCCTCTTGTCAAGCTGGAGGGTGACGAATGGCATCTCGGCGTGTGGTGGCCCCACGTTAGGAACGACTCCATGTGTCCAGGAGCCCTCCAGCTCCCCTCCCTTTGGCTGATGTTCAACGACATCATGCGGAAGGAGCCAGCATGCTGCTGGCTAGAGGACCGATAAATCCTGCTGTGGATGTGGGGAAACAGGCCTTTGCCGGAAAGGCATCGTCGTCCAAGGTGCCATTAGTAATGCTGCTATTTGCAATCATAATAAAAATAAAAGTAATAGGAAAATCGCATAGAGGCAATTCTGCTGCCTACTGGATTTTTAATTTTCTTGAGGATGCCAGAGGCAATCTTGAGCCCATTATGTCTAAATGAGGCACATTATAAAAGGCTTGCAAAGTCCAAACTGCTTTTACAGTCATTAATTAGGCAGACTTCTAAATAGGCCCATAAGATGCAGCTTGGGGGTGGTCTCTACAATGGGGATGCAGTAGGCAGAGAAGTCAAATATCGGTTGTTTGCTCATTATTGTTCTGCCTTGTTTGTCATCTCAGTTCTAATTGGATGTTGTCTTTTTGGAGGAAGTGAAAGGAGGAGGGTGTTACATAACCAAGCACCTAATGAGAATACTCTGAACTTCCCTGCAAGGCTGGGGCTGAGGGTGTCATGTTAATTCCTATACAAGTGGAGAGGCCAGGGTTTGAATCCCAGCTCTCCCACTTCCCAGTGGAGTGACTGTGAGTGAGCTCTTTGGCTCACCAAGCTTTGGCTTCCTCCTCGATGGAATCTGATTAATAACCCAAACTACATCCTAACACAGTCATGAGAATAGTTGAGTGAGTGTAGAACAGTGGGCAGAAGGACTGACACAGAGTCACTCTTATTCACAGCTGTTGTTATAATAATGTTATAAGCATAGCTGTTGTTATAATAATGGTAAGATTTGCCCATGATTCCACTTATATCAGGAATCTAAAATAGTCAAACTTATAGAAGCAGAGAATAGAATGGTGGCTTTCAGGGGCAGGAGAGGGGAATAGATGGAGAGATGTTGGTCAACGGGTGCAGAGTTTCAAATATGCAAGATGAATAAGTTCTGGAGATCTGCTGTGCAACATGGTACCTATAGTTAATTATACTGTGTAATGAATGTAAAAAATTTGTTAAGAGAGTGGATCTCATGTTAAGTGTTCTAACCCCACACACATATATACAATGACAACAGCAAAACACACAAACAAAGAGGCATGAGGAAACTTTTGGAGGTGATGGATATGTTTATTACTTTGTGGTGTTGGTACCATGGGTATATCCCCATATCCAAACTCATCAAACTGTATACATTAAATATGTACAGTTTTAAAATATCAATTATACCTCAATAAAGCTGTTAATTTAAAAAAGAATAAGAATTATTATTGTTCTCAAGTGGCATGTATACAAGGCTGGCCCAAAACTCTAAGTGTCTTTCCTCTTGGCAGGTACAGTACTCACTGTAAATGAATAAAGTGACACTCTGGTTTTATTCATCAGCCTTGTGAGCACGGTTGATGTGCATTCACAATTCACTGGAGGGTTTGCTTTCCATGTGCTGACATATCCAGCTGCAGTCCTGCAAGGCCAAATTCTGTCCCTGGGCCCCAGAGCACCCGCTATGTGCCACAAATGGCTTGAGGTGCTGGAGACATTAACATTTGAGCACAGACCTGAAGGGGTTATTCACATGGGTGCCCAGGAGAAGAGTAGTCCATCTTTCTTTTTTTTTTCTTTAAAAGTTATAGTGGGTACACTCTATTAATATTCTTTAGACTTATATATATTTTATAAATATTATTTTAATCTATTAAATACTGAAAAAAATGATTTAAAACAGAGCATTCCAGTCAGGGCAAGTGCAAAGGTCATGGGACAGAAGCTAGCTTGGTAGATTTGAGGAAGACCAAGGGGGGCCAGTGTTGTTAGAGCAGTAAGGGAGGGGTAGAAGAGGAGGTGAGAGAGGGGAAAAGGGGACCAGGTCATGTAGGACACTGTAGGCTCAGGTAAAGATCTACCTTTTCCTCTGAGTGTTAGTTGGAGCCACTGCAGGATTCTGAGGGGAGGAGTGACATGATATGACTATGTTGGAACAGGATCCATCTGGATTGAGAACAGAAGCAGAGCAGAGGGAGGCAGGGAAACCAATGAGGTGGCCACCACAATGTCCCAGGCAGTGGTCATGGAGGACCAGACCAGAGTGGTAACTGTGGATGGGGGAGAAATGGTCAGATCCTGGTTACATTTTGCAAGTAGAGCCAGCAGGGACACTCTGACAACTTGGCTCTGGAGAGGAAGAAGGAGGAGATCTGGTATTATGGGTTAAATTGTATTCCCCAAAAAAGATGTGTTGAGGACTTAACCCTCAGTACCTGAGAAGGCGACCTTATTTAGAAATAGTCATACATAACAACTAGTGTCCTTATAGGAAGACAGCCATGGGAAGACACAGAGACAGAGGGTGAATGCCAGGTGATGAAGGGGGCAGAGGCCAGAGTGATGCATCTGCAAACCAAGGCTGATCAGTAACCACCAGAAGCTAGGAGAGACATGGAATGGATTTTCCCTTAGAAACTTCAGGAGGAACCAGTCTTGCTGACCCCTCAATCTTAGACTTACTAGCCTCTAGAACTGGGAGATAATTTCTGTTGTGAAGCTGACCAGTTTGTGGTACTTCACTATAGAGGCCCTGGGAAACTAGTAGAGATGCTTTGATGGTTTGGACCTGAGCAACTGGAAGGTTATGGGTGTCACTGGATGAGATGAGCAACTATGCATACAGCCTTCCATAGAGATGCTGAGTGGACATTGTATGCATATGTGAGTCTGGGTTTAGCAGACAGATCTGGTTTATTCCCATGGAACAGGGTTTCTCAGTCTTGGGACTGTCTATATTTGCGGACAGATGAGTCTTTGTTGTGTGGCTCCGTCCTATGCATTGTAGTGTGTTTAACAGCATCCCTGGCCTCTACCAACTAGATGCCAATAACATCAGCATCCCCTCTCTGCCCAAGTCATTACAATGAAAAAAGTCTTCAGCCACTGACAAATTGTCCCTTAGGAGGTGTCTTAGTCCATTTCGATTGCTGTAATAAAATAACCTTAGACCGGGTAATTTACAAACAACAGAAATTTGTTGCATACAGTTCTGGAGGTTGGGAAGTCCAAGACCAGGTGCCGACAGCATCAGCATTTGGTTGAGGGCTCGATCTCTTCTTCAAAGATGGCATCTTCCTCTGGTGGAAGGGGCGATCAAGCTCCCTCAGGCCTCTTTTATAAGCACACCAATCCTGCTTATGAGGCAGATCACTCATGGGCTAATCATTTCCTAGAATGCCCTACCTCTTACTACCAATGTTGCGGTTTAAGATTCAACATACGAATTTTGGAGTTGGGGGAACAAACATTCATACAATAGCAAGGGACAAAATTGCCCTTGATCAAGAACCATTGTTACAGAAAAACTTCCAGAAGCCTAAACTTTAGTAAGACTTGAATCATTCTTCTCTCATTCTTTTGTGGGTTCCTCAACTTAGTGTTTCTTTGAAAGTTCTCATGAGAATCTCCTTTCAGTTTGAGCCACTGAATACCACCTGGTCATATTCATTTACTTGTTTATCATGCATGTCCCCCTATTCTAGAATGTGAACTCCACGAGGGCAAGGATTTTACCTGTCTTATTCCCAAATGTGTCCCCAACGCCTAGAGCTGTGCCTGGCACATAGTAATCTACCTCCTAAATACTTCCTAAATGCCCACATGAATTAATAATTGCTGCCATTTACTAAATACGTTTATGTAACAGGAACTCTTCATGCATTAGCTATTTATTCCTCAAAAACTTTGTAAGGGTATTAATTATTATTTCTATTTTTTATTTGAAGAATCAGAGTTCAGGGAAGCTAACTATTTTATCCTAAAATAACACAGTTACAAAGTGACAGAGGTAGGGTCAACTCTGTCTGACTCAAATCACTGACATTTTCATGGCCTCTTTTATGTCTGCATTTTCTCCCTTCTTCATATGGGGCTGGTTGTTGTGATACTTTGTTGTGACCAAGTTATGTGACTGTCACGTACCCTGGGCCTTGAGCCAAACAATGGGGTCCCCTCTTAAAGGGATTGGTGTGATATTAATGAAGCTCTCGCATTAAAGCAGGAGGAGCCTGGACTTTGGGTCAGCCAGGGAAGGCTTTGAAGTCGCCACTGCTCAGTGGTGAGAGCTTGGGCAAGTTGTGTGACTTCCTCGGGCCTCACATTGCCTTCATTTGTCAAATGGGGATGAGAGAGCTGACTCTCAAGGTTGTCATGAAGAGTGAATGGGATGGTGCTGGTGAAAATGGTTCTGAACTATAGCATGCTGCACACACAGAAGCTACTGGACATTTCCTGCCTGGCTCATTTAGGCATCTTGGCAACCAATTCAGACAGGCTCTTATGAACAATCCAGTTATAAAAAATTATTATTTTTCAGTTATGTAAGTAATACGTGGCTATATGGTCCTTTATTTAAAAAATTGCAATGTTATAAATAAAACTAAACCCGCTTTTGACCACCCTCTCAATTTCTAGCCTTTCCCCACCTCTTTTCTCTGGACCGTATCCTTCCACACCTTTCTCTGTATTGTAACAAAAGTGTCCGTAGGAAATAGTATTATTTCACACGTATGTGTTTATACAAACACAAATTATGTCATACTGGATGGATGATTTTGCAACTTGATTTTTTTTTTTTTTTAAATTCAAAGGGAAAAGCATGTTGTTAAGACTCTTGAGTAGCAAGTATGGCTTTCAGAGCCAGGCGGCCTGGGCATGCTGTTCAACACGTTCGTGAGATCCTGGGCATGCTGTTCAACATCTTGGTGCCTCAGTTGCTCTGTGAGCATAATTAGATAACCTCTGCAAGAACTGTTATGAAGACTAAATGGTTTAATGTGTGTAGCCACTTAGGAGCGTTTCTGGAACATTCTGACCCCTGGACGAATGTGCTCGGGTATTATTATCTATTTAGCTGAGGACATGGTCCCTTCACTGCTCCATCATAGTGCTTCACAGTGTGACTCTTCCCTCGTAGATGTCTATTAGGTTATTTCCCACGATTTGGCTTTTATTATACAAGCAACGCTTTGTGCATCCCCCCTCGTTGTGCACATCCATCTGCGTTTTTCTCTAGGAAGAGAAATCTCTGGATGCCAGGGCGCAT
The DNA here is from genome assembly GCA_008750895.1 of Mirza zaza. NCBI lineage: Eukaryota > Metazoa > Chordata > Mammalia > Primates > Cheirogaleidae > Mirza > Mirza zaza. The sequence goes on along the minus strand of VSMD01038869.1, from coordinate 14,464 downwards.
GCATTTTTTACTTTTATTAACATTGCCAAACAGGCCCTCCAAAGGTACACTGCTATCAGTAGAGTGTGGTGATCAAATTCTTACCTGGTTGGGTCTGCCTTTCTGGATAAACCCAACCTCTCTCACGTCGCATTCATCGAGCCACATCTATTTTCAGAGCTCCGTGGACACCTCCGGCGGCTCCCTTTGCATTATTCCAGCTCTGTGTCCTCCAGCAGTTTCTCGCCATTGTTTCCCTTCCTGACTCTTATTGAACACGGCCAAGTGCTTTCGGAATCCTGGATAATAATGGCAGACAGTGTGCAGCGTGGAATGTGGAATTGGAGGTGCTGAATGCAGCTTTTGTAAGGAGGCTCTGGCGTGATTTCAGCCTGAAATGAAGCACTTTGCTCTCAGCCTAAATTGCCTCAATTGCACCTGCCACGCTGGGTGTACGTGGTGCGGCACAGACAGGCTGAACATTTCTCAGGAATGGGAAAGGCTGCCTTCCCCAGCCTTGGGAGCAGGACACCAGCTTATGAGGGGAGAGAGAACTTAAACCCAGCCTCGGACTTGAAACAGCACTGTTCTTTCAAATCCTAGGCGTGTCAGCCAAAGGGCCTTTTCTTGGTAACCCCAGGGGTGGTAACTCCTTAAAATAGGGGAAAGGGAAATTTGAAACTGACTGTCATAAAAATCTACTTTATTTATTTGTTATTATTTTAGAGGGAGTGTAATACTTGCAAAACAGAACTTAAAAGATTCTCTAAAAATCCGAATAAACACCTTAGCAACTCCCTGGAGGAGAAGATGGACTTGAAGCTCTTATATTTCTTGACCCAAAGTTTGCCCAACCGCTCTCCACTCCTCATCATGATTATTGTGTTTAGTCAGCTCTCCACTGGGGTAACTATTTTGTTCTATTTGCTTTCTCTGCCTGGGAAAAAAAAAGGCTTCGAAATAAATTTCTGGAATGGTGCTTTGCATTCAAATGCTAATGAGATGGTGAGGCAAACTGTTGGACACTAAATGTTTACATTAAAATGGAAATATGTAATCGATTTTTCCTATAGGGACTCCTATTCACTTTTAAAGTACACTTCATGAGACTAAAAAACAAAACAAAATCACCATCTTTAAGTAATATTGGCTGAGGCAGCAACTTCTTGGTGTGAGCTACAGGCCAGACCATGCATAGAGATAATTGTTTCCAATAATGCATCAGTACACCATTGTCCTTGTTATAATAAAAAAAAAGGAGAATTTATTTCTTAGCTAGGCATGACATTATCATCATTGTATAGGTACTTTTCCTAATGGTGATTGCTGAGTAAAATGGTACCTTCTTTTAATGGGCTTCCCCACCCCCCAAAAAAGTTGATCTTTCAAAATGCATAAAGTTGAAGTTCTGTTAATTTATTCATTTCAACCACTGCTGGCAGGTTTGAAAAGTGGATTAAACACTAGTGTTTTGGAGTCTGAGAGATGGGGACTGGAATCTAAGCTCTGCCATTTCCCTGCTGTGCAACTTAGACTGTCTTTGAGCCTCAGTTTCCACATCTGAAAAATGATGTGCAGGTTAAGGAAGGGCTGGGTTACCAAAAAATATGGGAAAAAAAAAACCACTTTAGATAATAATTCAAGATATCTTCCTATCATGGGAACAATGAGAACAATGAGATTAATATTTAACTTGTGCTCATTATGTGCTGGGCATTGTTAAAGAACTTTATTTGCATTAACTAATGTAATTCTCCTAATAACTTTATTAAGTAGGTACTGTTATTAGGTAGGTACCAATATGATGCCAGTTTAAAAGGTATTGATTCGCTTATTTGAATATTTATTGATGCATTTGCATTTCCCGGTAAAATAGGATTAGTCTAATTATTCATTACAATGTTATTGGGTACCTACCATGTACCAGGCGATGCACCAAATTCTGGAAATACAGTGGTAAGCAAAATTAGACACAGTCTTTGCTCTTGTGGAAACTGGAGTCTAGGTAGAAAAGCAGACTGTAGTCAAATTCTCTAAAAATGGGTGAATTGCTATAGAGTGAGAAAAATGTGAAGAACGGGAACTTGCTTCTGTACAAGAATCTCCCAAAGACATCTGCTCTAGACTGGGGAAGGGGATTGGTGCTGGAATCGAGGAAGGGAGCAGCCGGCAGGGCGTGGGCTGGGTGTGTTCCAGGCAGAGGGAGCAGCCCTTACAAAGGCTCCGTGGTGGGAGAAGCATGGAGAGTAAGCAAGCCCCCCATTAGCCCATTTCCATCTCTGTCTTTCTGGGCCTGGAAAGTGAAAAGGCTCTGGGCTTTTCTAGAGCATTTTAATGAAGATGAATACTATGCTGCATGGTGGAGAGGAAAGGGTATGTTGTAAGATGTGGAGTCATGACCATCGACCTCATTTTTCTTAGAAAACTTTGCTCTAGAGGCCTTGCCAAGCTCTCCTTGCTTCTCTAGAAGCTGCGAGACCCAAATCAAAGAAAAGAGGAGAAGTAGCCCCTTTGTTATGGCCCAACCGGATTCGTAGGCCACTGCCCAAGGGGAAGCCCATACGAGGAGTCAGCAGGGTTTACAAGGCAGAGAACGAGTCTTTATTCTGCATAGCACTACAAGGGGAGACAGGAGAACTTTCTCAAATCTGCCTCCCAGAGAATTTGGGAGACAGGGTTCTAAGGACAAGGGCTGAGGCAATTGAGTTTAACTGGAGCAAAATTAAAGGGGTATAGAAATCATCTTCTTGTGTTCTTTCAGTCCCTGGGGTCACAATTCCAGTTGAGTAGGTTTCTTGGTCTGGCCGCTGGTCCATTGGGTGGGTCAGCCAATCCACTGGAATGGGGGGCCTGGAAGATATCTTAAAAACCACCTTTAGGTTTCAAATAGGTGATGTTATCTATGGAGAGAATTAATAATCAATCTTTATGGACACCACCTATAGGGAGCAGTTGAGAATCTTTATGACCACCAGCTGTGTGGCTCTGGAGTGGCAAACGGGGACAGGTACTAATTTTTTTTTAGCCAGGCCTGTACATTATTTTTAGCTAGGCCCTTACTACAGTTCTCACCTTGTGCTTTCTCATTGATTAGTGGAAAAGGGGGTTTCACCTTCGAATGCAGCCCTAAGAATAGATATGGCAGCTCATCGGCCACGAGTGACATGGGAGGCTTTGAAGGGAATTGCTGTCTCAACCTTGTGGAACAGTTGCAGGACACGGTACGTGAATGATGGGGACAGGACCATGTAATCGCCTGACAGATGTTCTGGGATCTTATTATACCATGTCAGACTTGGGCAGAAGCGTCTCAAAATTGCGATTCCTCCCTCGGGTGGGGAGTGTGCGTAAACACACCAATGCATGAAGGTTTGCCAACTGTTTGAAACCTCCTGAAACACACTGGAATGGAGCAGAAGTGAGAGATTTTACAATTGGGATTGTTACTGATACCCTGCTTCTCGGCAGAACCAGAAAATATTCTTACTGAAATGCCCTGTGCTCTGCCAACAAAACCAGCCATGTTATGTTGGGGTGTCGCCAGTTCCAGGGGGCTTCCTCAGCTCTCCGCGGGTGTGTGCTCGTGTGCACATGCGTCCATAAGGGTAGATGCTAGACAGACAAGGGAAGATTTATCCAATTTGTAAAAGATTTCAGAAATTGCCACTGGCGCCTGTATAATTGGGAAGTCTCCCCTTATTGAGGAATAAACATGAAATTGTTTAATTTTTCCCAGTGACTACTGCAAGGGCAGTCTCTGTTACACCTTCCAACCTTTCCACACAAGGGTACCCCTTGCTATACCCAGTCCGTTTTAAAACTTCAATCTTATGTTTCCAAGTTCCTCTTCTGGGTTCCTCAGCATTGGCTGGACTGACACGATGGATCTGATCAGCTCTCTCCTTGCGCTCCACACCCTTGCCTGCTCTTTTCCCTGCTGTGTTAAGGTTGGGAGGAGGGAGAAGAGAAGAGAACCTTTCTTGATGTTGTCCTTGGTGAGCTGACCATCCTCCTCTGTGGCATCCTAACTGCTGTGTCCATCTCCGTGCTGGGAGTCAGGGCTGCTGCTTTTTGCCAGTCCCTTCCACGGGTCTGGCCCCTGTGCGTGGACTCCATGTGGTGGGCAGGGCCCCAACAAGACCTTCCCGGTAATAGATTTCATCTTTACACAGCGTTATTGCTTCTCTTCCTACTGGGCCTCAAGAGCTGTATATTTATGTTGATTCCTTGGCTGAGGATTTCTCTGTCACGTAGGGAGAATAAAAATCAGACCCATATGCCACGATACGTGCATGCCTGGGGTTCCAGTTCCTTACTGCAGACTCGCACCTGCCCCTGCTGGTGTAGTAGCTGCTCCACCCGCATCCCTTTGGGCCACGTGAGCTTTTCTTTAGCTGTGGGTGTTTCCCAGCCTATGGCCCACAGCTCCTTCCCTCTAGTGTCTGCCTCCTCTTCTCTGCCTGAGAGATTTCTCCGGCGTGGGAGTTCATCTGGCTGCGCTCTAGAACAGCCTGGAGGCAGGGGGGAAGTTAAGGCCTTCCGAGCAGCCCTCTGTTTGGGGGGTGGGAGTGGGTGGATAAATGTCCCATCCACATCCTCCATGGGATGATTTTAGGGTGAGTTCTACAGTCTCCAAGAGGCCCCCAGCAGGACTGAGCCTCAATTATCCACAGTCGTAACTTGCTTATTGTGCGCCCTTTACTGACTTCTCCCCTTTTCCTCGCTTTCTTCCTTGACTCTGTCACTATGCTTCCTATGGTCACCTCCCAATTTAACTGCCTGCATCCAAATCTTTGTTTCAGGATCTGCCCTTGGGGGAACCCAGGCTGAGAGACCCACCAGGAGACCAGGCTCATCTGGGCTGGTAGTGCAGTGTTCTGCTCCCTTCGAAAGACCCCACTGGATGCAAGAGCCTCACATCTAGCTCCCCTCCTTGCAGAGCTCCAATCCATGTCCCCTGTCACCATGGTGACATTAGTATTCTAGCCCTGAGGTCTCCGGGTCCTGTGTTCTGTGTCTGAACTCCCCTGGGCCATCCTGGTCTCACCCAGTGTTCGGTTCTCTCTTTACTTCTGACCCTTTGGGATGTTCTTTTGTTTGAGTCAGGCTTTGTATTACTTAATGTTTTTTTTTTTTTTTTTCTAATAATGTGTGTTTGTGGCACAGTGGTTGGCAATACCCGTCAATCCACCATGTTGCTGGGAGTCTTAACTTTCAACAATATAGGTGGATGATTCTACTCATTGGGGTTACAGCAGTAAAAAGCAGAAGTCCCGCCCTCAGGGTGCTTACATTCTAGTGAGGGGCAACAAATCATAAGCAATGAATGGATAAACATGGCATGTGTAGGTCAAGTAAAGATATATGTTATGGTAGGGAAAAGGGGGAGTAAGAGAGAGGTTGGAAGAGATGGAGGGTCATCATTTTACACAGGGCTGCTGGGGAATCCTCGTTTATAAAGTGGGATTTGAGCAGAGACCTGAAGGAAATGGGAGAAGGATATTAGTCCTTTGTCGGATGCATAGTTTACAAATATTTTCTCCCATTCTGTAGGTTGTCTGTTTACTCTGTTGATCATTTATTAGTCCCATTTATTTATTTTTGATGTTGCTGAATTTGCTTTTGGGATCTTGGTCATAAATTCTTTGCCTAGGCCAAGGTCCTGAAGGATTTTTCCTATGACTTTCAGAATGACCATCATTAAAGAGAAGCATGGTGTGCTCACTCCTTGAAGGTCACATTAAGGAGTTTGGACTATTTCATGAGCACACAAGGGTATCATTGAAAGGTTTCAAGCAGGGCGCAGATGTGGTCAGATTTAACAAATGATTCTCTTCTAGAGAGACCTTCCCTCAGGAGTGTTTTGAGCCAAATCCTGGGAGATCTTCTCCCTGGGGCCACCCCAATCCTTCCTTCCTTGTCTGTCCCCATCAGCTCCACTCCTGACCCCATCAGGCATGTCACATCCAAGTAGGTCAGAGTAGGCAGAGATGGTTCCTGGGGATTTTGTCTTCCGGTGGCCAGCACCAGCCTTGGCCGGGAATAATCCGCATGGACAGCCTGGCTTTCAGCACTGAATTGGGGACACCACAGGGAAAGGCAGGCTTGGGCGCCTTCCAGGGCAGCTCAGACAGAGTAGGATTCCTTTCCTTGCTACCCATGAGATTTTCTCAAAAAGCTTCAGGCTTTGGCAGGTAAGACTTCTAAAATCTAAGGCTCCCGTTGGGGGGTTTTGCCCCAGACAGCTCTTTCTCTGTCACCAGATCATGCTAAATACTGAAGAATGGGGGCATTTAAAAATGCATGTATAAGCCACTTATGGAAAGAGTTTACACAGTTTTCTGGCACTTTTGGAAGTAGGGTAAACCTGGATGTGGCAGATTGAGAGCACTGGACTGAGCCTGTGAAGACCCGAGTTCTTACTCTTGATCTATTATTTACTACGTGGCCTGGGGCATGTCAATTGTCATGGCTAAGCTCTTGTTTCTTCACCTTTTAAAGGAATGAGTTAAATCTGACAACTTAGATGAAATGTATAGATTCCTTGAAAAACACAGCTTAAAATTAACGGAAGAAGACATCAAAAATCGAAATAGCCTTGCATTTATTTCAGAAAATGAATTCACAATTTACAGCCTCTCCCTGCCTCCTCTCCCCCACAACTGTAGGCACATTTCCTCAAACATTGAAGGATTAAATAATGCCAGTATTACACAAACTCTTTCATAAAAGGAAGACGGCAGTTGTTTCCAACTCATATCATTAGGCCAGCATAACTCCAAAAAGAAAACCTGATGAGGACATTATTAAAAAAGGAAAATAATAGACCAATATCTCTCACTAACGTACACAAAAATTCTTAACAAAATATTATCAAATAGAATTCAGTGATATATAAACATAAATGAGCTGAGATCAGCATAGTGGGTAATTACCTTCCATTCTCCCATGTCAAATCCTTGACAGACATCACTAATCGATCACTGTGTGTCTTTCCAGCTGAACCATTCTCAGCAAATCCTTGACAGACATCACTAATTGATCACTGTGTGTCTTTCCAGCTGAACCATTCTCAGCCTAACTCTCCAGGCAGCCACTACCAATCAATTGAAGTTGGCATGTGAGAGGAAATCTATCTGACATCATTGAACTAAATAGATCCTACCACTATAAGGCTGAAACACCCTAATTCTATTATCCCATTAAAATTTTGAGATTATGTTATAGGCAAGCATTTCCTTCACTATGAGATGATTTACTCCAGACCAGATATGAAAGAGCAAGAATCAATCGTTTTGAGCAATCCATATAAAGGGAGAAACCATAAAATATTGAATGCCATCACCTTGCTTGTTCTCATTGGCAGCTACCGCCAACCCCCAAGGACAAAGTCTGACACACAAATTCCAAGACTGTTGAATGAAGGAATGAATTCTTGGGGAAGCAGACAAGTGATTCTATCTTCATCCAGTTGTTATGGTTACTGACACTGAGTCAAGGAAAACCAGCCACAAAGGATGGGCCCGGGGATTGGGGTCCAATGCAAAGGCTTCCATGTGAGTCTTGGGCATCTATATGATTATTAGTATTGTAACTTCAGAAATGGCAGACCCATGTACCCAGCCGCCACCTTGATGTTTTCACTTGCGTGCCTCAATGACTTTTTTCCCCCTAAATTCTGTGGGTACAAATATTGTTAGGGTTACATATCTTGCCCCTGCCTCCCTCCCCACCCCGCTCTGCCAGAGCTTCAAGCGTGTCCAGTCTTTAAGTGGTGTGCCCTGCACCTACTGTGAAAGTGCATACCCTTCCCCTTCTCCTCCCTGCCACCTGTTCACCTCCCATTAACAAATGTTTTTTTTTTTTTTTTAGACATTTTGGTTACAGTGTTTCTTTGCCTCTCCCTTAAAAGGGATAGAGGTATTCCTTTCCCCCCTACAATGCTCATTACATCCTTAAGATGTGGGTCTCTCCCCCTCAGATCCCTGTTGAACACTGCAATTATTTGAACACCATAGTTTTAGGCTGTCAATACCAATTTGATGGCGAGTAGATGTGTAGCCCATTTTCCAGGTCTTGTGTCGTCTTGCTTTGATTAAGCTTGATCCACGATAGCATCAACGGTGCTAGTTCATTATCGTTTCTTAGGATTGAGTAATATTCCATTGTGAGTATATACCACAGTTTAGTTATCCATTCATGAATTGATGGGCACTTGGGTAGTTTCCATGTCCGTGCAATAGTGAATTGTGCTGCTATAAACATTTGGGTGCAGATGTCTTTATAATGGAGTATAACTTGTGTTCTTTTGGATAGATGCCCAACAATGCTATTGCTGGGTCAAATGGTATTTCTATTTTTAGTTGTTTGAGGAATCTCTAAATTCTTTTCCACAAAGGTTGCACTAATTTGCAGTCCCACCAGCAGTGTAAGAGTGTTCCTGTCTCCAAATCTCAATCACTTATTAAACTCATATTCTTTTATAGACTATATTGTCTTCCTGCTCTCTCCTGCCCCCAAACCTGGTCCTTTTCCAGTGTTTTCTATCTGAGTGAAACTCACAATAATCCACCCATGGATACAGGCCAGAAATTTAGAAAATGAATGGTCTGAACACTTCTCCCCCCTGCATACCCCACATCCTAATTAGCTCTCAGATATATCCACTTTGCTCCGTCTTCCTCACCACCACCCTACTCTGAGCTCCCATCACCCCTTCCCTGGAAGATGGCAACAGTGTGCACATAAGTCTCCTTGTATCCACTCTGTCCCCTTCCACACCATTCTCCACATTGCAGCTTGAGTGATCTGTTCAGAACCCAAAGTAGATTATTCCCTCCCTGTGTAGAACCTACTAATAGCTTCTCGTTGCTTACAAGAGAAACACCGAACTCTCTAGACTGAGCTACAAATCCCTGGGTGATCTGGTCCCTGCTGTCATGTTAACCTATATGATGTCCTGCTCACCCCTTACTTTCTGTATGTTCATCCTTTTAGAGCCTTTTAGAACTCTTTCCTAACAGGTTGTTATAGAAACTATCCCATTCTTTCATTTATTTTATAGTGAAACAGTTGTTAATGTGATTATTTGATTAATGTCTGTCAATCTAAGTAGACCATAAACTCCATTTGAGCAGGAATCATGTTTATTTTAGCTCCTATTATATCCCCAGGGCCTAGCACAGTGCCTGGCATTCAACAGATATTCAGTAAATCATTGATTAATGAAGAGTAAGTGAGCGAATGAATGGAGGAACCCAGTGTCTCTTGTGGGGGTGGGATAATTCTTTGTTGTAGGAGACTGTCCTTTGCATTGTAGGAATGTTTAACAGCATTCTTGTCTTCTACCAGAAATGTCAGTAGCATCTCCACTGTTGTGACAGCCAAAAATTTCTCTGGACATTGGCACATATTCCCTGGGAGTGGGGGGCAAAACTGAGAACCACTGTAGCAGATTGTATTACATTAAGTGTTCAAAATATTTGCTTGACATGTTGGACTGTATAATTCTTTGTTGTCTTGTGCATTATAGGATGTTTAGCAGCATCTCTGGACTCCATCTACTAGATTCCAGAGTCCTTTTCTAGTTGATAAACTCACCTATCAGCTAGGACCTCTTTCCTGTGTCCCTCCCTGAGTAATAAATACACTTTCTTCCCCATTGGTGTCATACTCACTTAAATTAATTATTTTGGCCAATGGAATTTCAGTAGATTATGAGTCAACAGTGATTGCAATACTCTTCTTTTCCTTCTGACTTATGACTGAGAATGGGGCTGCCCTTCATTCAGTTCTGGAATAAAGAAGATGTGGGGCAGAGATGAAACCCACTCGCAGATGGCATACAGATATACACAAGCAACAAATGAATGAATGTTGTTGTAAGCCACAGATACTGTGGAACGGAGTGGGGCCATAGCAGAACTTAGCAAAAGTGGCCAACCAAGACTCATTATTGGATGGTAATTGATTTTTGTAGTCTCTGGTTTTGGACGTATGAATAGTAAGTAGGGGGGAACAAGGGGAAGAAAGATCATTGAGGTTCAGACTTTCGTGGTGTTTATTCAGTTCTTAATGGGGCTTCAGGAATTTTGGACTGAACCTCATTGTTGAGATAATTATATCTTATTTCTCACCTCTAGACATATCCTTTCAATAATCTGTATTATCAAACCTGAGAATGCTCCTTTTTATTTATTTTGCAACCTAAAAGTGCACAATAAAGCAAGAACGTGAGCACTTTATGGGCAGAGACAAAATCTGATTTATCCACTGAGACATCCCCAGCGTTAGTACGCTGCCAGCCAGAAGAGGTAGTCACTAAATGTGTATTGAGTAACCGAATGACTGGTGGAGACTGCCAACAACTCCAGTGCTCTTCCTGCCTTGCAGTCAGGCTGTGGCCAGTGGCTCACTAACATAAGCAATGTGTGTCGCTTCTGGTCTGAGAAAGTTAAGAGAGGGGGTGAGTTTTCCATTCTCTGTCTCTTCCATGCATGGCAGGAAGCAAAGAACTTTGAGATAGCAGAGTTGCAGGAAGGATCTTGCATCCCTGTGCACCATTACAGAACTGTCGAGGAGAGCTGATGATCTCTATCCAAATTCTCGTGAGTTAAGGAATAAACTTTTATTGTCCTAACCCAGTGGTTTGCAACAGTGAATGATTTTTGTCCCCCAAGGTACATTTGGCAATGTCTGAAGACATTTTTGGTTGTCGTGACTAGGGAGATGCTAGTGGCATCTAGTGGGTAGAGGCCAGAGACGCTGCTTAAACCTCCTACGATGCACAGAATCACAAAGCACAGTATCTAGCCCAAAATGTAAATAATGCTGAAGTTGAGAAAAATCTCAGTGACTCTGCTAAGTCCCTGAGACTTGGGGATTTATTATCAGGCCATTTTCTCACTAATGTAATGAATGGTTGAAATCTATCACACATCTCGCCTCTCTGACTAGCAGAATCTATCTATTGTCCATAGAGCTAGAGCCTTAAAGAAGGCAATAAAGACATTATAAATGAATTGAATAAACTAGATGACTCCATGAGGAGCCAGTACATTTTCTATGTGGAAGCAGATAAGTACAGGAAACTACAGAGCCCAAATGGGCAAAGTTAGTGCCATATAACTGTTAAGAGTTGTCATATTACAGCCCATGGGCCAAATCCAGCTGTCTGTCTGTATAAATAAAGTTTTATCAGAACCCAGCCCTGCTCCTTTGTTTATGGCTGCTTTGGCACTACAAGAACAGAGGTGAATAGTTGCAAAAGAGTTAGTATGACCCGCAAAGCCCAAAAGTATTCACTGTCTGGCCCCTTAACAGAAAAAGTTTGCTGCCTCCTGTTAAGAGCAAGGGTTCGAGTCCTATCTCTGACACTGATGAGCTGTGTGACTTTGAGAAAGTCATGTCGCCTCTCTGAGCTTCCATATGCTCTCCAATCAAGTGGAGAAGTAATAGGACCTCTTTCATATGATTATTCAAGGATTTAGTAAGGGTCAAGTGCTTTGCACATTGCCCGGCACATAGACTATGCTTAATAAATGATGGCTATTATTAATACGTTAGTACTATAAACGATGAAGAATAATAAAACAAAACCATCATTTGTGCCTTAGGCAGAAGTAAATACTTCCCTGGGGCCTGGCAGTACATTTTCTTCCTTCATCAGACACTCTGCCAGGCCATAAGGAAACGTGTTTATCTTGAATGCACCTGGCAGAGACGGCATGACTGGGGCCGAGCTGGTGGAAAGACCCCATTTCTCAAACCCAGCTTTCTACATGGAATTATTCAAAGGGAAACCTTATCAAGCAGCCTTCCAGCCCAGTGTCATCCATCTTCCAAAGGTAATTCAATAGCCCTCGGTCGCTAATGATTTATGGGGCAAGTGGCCGCGGGGAGGTTGCTCTTAGTATTACAGCCTGTTTTCTTTATCAATGGCCAGCAACCCACTGCCCCTGCCCCCCAATTCATATGGTGAAGTCCTAACCACACCAAAATGAGACGGGATTTGGAAATAGGGCCGTTGCAGGTGTGATTAGGTAAGATGAAGTGGATTCAGGTGGACCCTAATCCAATATGACTAGTGTCCTTATGGAAAGAGGAAATTTGGACACAGACATGCACACAGGGAGAAGGAAATGGGAACAGGAAGGCAGAGATGAGGGTGGCATTTCCACAAGCCAAGGGATGCCAGAGATTGCCAGCGAACCACCAGAAGCTAGGGGAGAGGCATGGAACAGAGTCTCCTCGCAGCCCTCGGAAGGAACCAACTCTGCCGACGCCTTGATCTTGGACTTTGAGGCCCCAGAACTGGGAAATGACAGATTTCTGTTGTTTAAGACACCCAGCTTGTGGTGCTTTGTTACGGCAGCCCCAGAAAACTGATGGAGTCTCCTCCATCCTTGAGGTCATCTCTGTCACCATCCATCTTACAGACTCTACCAGGGGTGCATCCCCATGCAGAAAATCGAAGGGTGGGCAGGGGCTGAGGGGTGGTAGCATGATAGCCAGCACACACTGTTTTCAGGGAAGCCTTTGGTGACCTCCTCCTTCCCTCTTCTGTGTCCCCTTGGTCCCCTGTACCACATTCTATCAGGGTACTTACTATTCTCTTGTACTAACTGATTGTACCTTCCTCTAGACTATCAAAGTCATGAAGGCAGCCACTCTTGTTTTTTCCCCCACTATCTCTCACGTGCCAAGTGTCATTTCTGGCACCCAGTAGGTGGTTAGTAAATATGTGTTGAGGTGAATGAATGAATGAAGCAGGGGAGTGATGCATGAAGGAAAGAAGACTGGGTTAGATAGATGTGGACAGGTATCATGTTACATTATCATTTCATTTAATCCTCCCATTAATCGTACAATGCAGGTACTTCTTTATCCTTGTTTTGCTCTTGAGAAAATGGAGAGATCAAAGAGATAAAATGACTTGCCCAAGGTCTCATAATAGCTGGCAAGTGGCAGAGCCAGGGATTGAGGGTCTTTACTATCCAAGTCTTCTCTCCCTCCAAAATTTTAAAGCCATCATGTGTTGAGGATTTGGAATATGCAGGAACTGGATTAGATGCTTTCTGCATATCCTTATCTATATTTATATTAGCTACTTTATCATTTAATCCTCATCTCATAGAATAAGCATGCTGACGAAGAACTAGAAACCACACTGAATATTCCAGTTAAGTCCAATTCACTGCTCAGCCAGACCGCTGAAAATCAACCCGTGTCCCTCCACTAAGAGTGGATTAATAGATTGTTGATACATCTAATGATTTGTTTAATTGATGGCTTCTGCCGCTATTAGGAGAGAGTTCAGAGGGTTTTTTATGATTATAAGACCCACATCAATTAGCCTGGGAAATAAGAGTGTAAATACAAATGTTATTTGTCCTGTTGCCAAGCAAAATAAGCACCTATACTTGTAGCCAAAGCTTTAAGAATTTATTCAGCAAATATTTGAGCATGCATTATATGGTTGGCACTGTTCTCACAGCTGTGTGGGATATAAAAGTATAAGATGCACTTCCTGTCTCCAGGGACCTTGCAAGTATAGTTAAGGAAAAGAGAGATACACACATGGAATATTAATTAACAAAATAAGGCCATCTAGGGTAAATAGCAAATTAATGGAATGAACAATAGGAAAATGGTGCTTATGGGAATTCAGAGGAGAGAGTGTTAATTGTGATAGTAGTGAAGAGATTTAGTGCCATTTTATTGAGCAGTTACTGTGTTCTAGGCACATCATTAAGTGCTTTATGTGGATTACCATTTGACATATGGGGAAACTGAGGCTTGGAGAAGTTGAATGACTTGCACAAGGTCACACAGCCAGTGAGTGGTGAAGGGAGGATTTGATTCTGGCTTATCTCACAGAGGAATGAGCTCTAAGTTACCTGCCATTCCACATTTTGAGAATGGGTTGTACCCTGCATGTCCATAGGCAGCACTGACTCTAAACTAGGTTTTGTTGCATGAATGAGGAGTTCAGTAGTTGGAGAAGGAGAGAAGCCATGCCAGGTAGAAGGAAAAGCCTGTGCAAGGCATGTAGGTTTGCTCTTACATTTTTCTTCTTCATTTAACTATACCCTCCATGTCCCTGTCCTTTCTTTTTTTTTTTTTTTTTTTAATTTCAGCATATTATGGGGGTACAGATTTTAAGGTTTCAATAAATGCCCTTTCCCCCCCTCCCCCCACAAGTCTGAGTTTCCAGCATGACCATCCCCCAGATGGTGCACATCCCACTCATTATGTATGTATATACCCGCCCCCCCCCCTGCCCAATACCCTATTACTGTGGTACCTATGTGTCCACTTAGGTGCTGCTCAGTTAATACCAGTTTGCTGGTGAGTATATGTGGTGCTTGTTTTTCCATTCTTGGGATACTTCACTTAGTAGTATGGGTTCCAGCTCTAACCAGGAAAATATAAGATGTGCTATATCACCGTTGTTTCTTAGAGCTGACTAGTACTCCATGGTATA